>JAJIZL010044896.1:0-18194 GCA_023969395.1 Amblyomma maculatum
AGAAAAGCCTCCTCTCCCGCGCGAGAGAGCGCGTAGCTTTGTACGTGTCGCCGTCACCCTCTTTCCCATTGCCCGGTGATGACGGTGAATCATCAGTCTGAAACACGCCAGAGCTTTCCAGAATGTTCTACGGGTCGTGGCCAATGACGACGCGCGCCTTGACGGGAGGAAAAGGGAATGCTCTAACAAGCGAAGCTAAGTGTGAGTGCGCGCCTTAACAGACAGACGCGGCGCGCCCTATTTATTGAGGCCTCGCCGCTTCTGGAGTCAATCAGTGGTTTCGGCGTGTTCGCCAGTGCTTCGACTGGACTCCCGGGGATCACCCGCTGCTGGCAAGCCCACGGATCTGCGAGGGAGCGGCGCTCGTCTTGCATGGCGGCCACATCGTGACTCTCGAGGCGTCGGACTGCAACAGTGCCCGGTGAACAATTTGGTGTTTGTTTATGTGACTCTCTCGTGTTTGTTTTTTGTTGTGAAGTCTGTGTTATTGAATACCTTGTAGTTGCATGCTTAGCGTTTGTTTTTCTGTGAACCTCTCGTCTGTGCAATTTTAGTGTTTGTGCATTTCTCTGTATCATCTCTTGCTGTGTATAAAGTTTGTTTTGTTTGTTACTTCTGACTCCGAACCCTACTCTAGCTTGAACCGGCGACAGCTGGGCACCAAACTGCCACCCCCTTCTGTCACTACAAGGTATTTAAATTCCGGCTGAGCTTGCCACGCAGGTCGAGGGCATCTCCTTCGCGACCGGAACAGCTGCCCCCCCCCCCCTCACTCTAAGGGTGTCTGGGAGTGTACGCACCGTTAAGGGCGCATCGTTAATAATACCCTCCTAATTATTAACGGGTGACAACCAGTCCTGCTCGGTTCCTGCACGGCCTGTGTTTGCTTGTTTGCTGCACTAACTCTTACGCTTGCGCTAATGGCCTAGCGGGAGTCGCCGCTCTAGATCAGGCCAAAGCCTTCGATAACATTGGTGGTGGTAGAAACATTTACTGCCAATATTACAAAGGGTGGGGGCGCTTTCCCCTTCATGTATGGAGGGCCCTCTTAAAAAAACAAAAGAAAGCCCTTTGAGGGCTATCCGAGCGAGAGCGCATGTAATGATCCTGCACTGGTCCTTATACAAGGTACTGGTGAGTAGTTTCTCCCAGAAATCTAGGGCCACCTCTGGTGAAGGAGGATGAGGGAATGAGGGGCAGGTGAGTAATATGTGTAGAAAGCCGCCAGTGTGTCAAGGTGATAGGTGGGCTATCAATATGTGTAGGTTTGGGTCGGTAAAGGAAGAGTTGAGATTTAGACGGTGAGCATGATACGCCTCTCTCCTTCACGTAGTTGTCAATAGTATTAAGGGCTGTTTGGAGGTGCGTCTATGGTGCCTCGACATTGCCAGACAGTAATGTCATCCGCATAAAGGTCAAAATGTATGTCTGGAATCTCAGAAAGTGTTTTTGGGAGATGAATAAGGGCAATGTTAAAGAGTGTCGGTGAAAGCACCGCTCCTTGAGGTCTTCCCCGAGCACCGAGCTTGATGTTTGGAAGCACATGAGGGCCCAGTGTGAGAGTCGCTGTTCGATTGCTGAGCAAGGCCCTTATGTAGTTAGTTGTACATGTGGCTGCCTACTTGTAGCGTTTGTAGATTATTAAGAATGCCAGAGTGGGTTACATTATCAAATGATTTAGTGAGGTCCACTCCAAGAATGGCGCGTGTATCGCGAGTTTTTTAATCAAGGATAGGGTGCTTTAGCTGTAGGAAAACATCTTGAGTGGCCAGACCCGGACGGAAACCAAACATGTAGTTGGGCAGGAGCTCTCGTTCCTCCAGAAAGTTGCTTAGTCATGTATGAAAGACATGCTCCATTAATTTTCCGACACAAGAAGTGAGGGAAATAGGTTGAAGATTGGTGGATAGAAGCGGTTTGGCTGGTTTTGGTATAAATACCACTTTTGCCTCCTTCAACTCGGCCGGCAAAGTTCCTTGTTGGCAGCATTCATTAAAGTAATTGGTTAAGGCGGTTATGGAGGGGATGTCTAAGTTGCGCAGAGTTTTATTGGTTATACCGTCTAACCCGGGAGCTGATGAGGTATTTAGGTTCTGAAGTTCTGCCAGTACTTCTGCTTCAGTGATAAGGAGACTTAAAATGTCATTACGGAGCCCTTTATATTCCGAATAAAACATTGGTTGTTAAGTTTTAAAGTATGTATCCTTCAGGTCCTCAAGTAGCTGTAATGGTGGTGTGGGGGAAGTGTGTATCAGTTTTGTGAGGTTATGTCTCTGGGGTGTCATAGATTGAAAGGGGTTTATGAGATGTCGGAAGAGGTTCCATGTTCGACGCTGGCTCATGTTATTATCAAGACGATTGTATAGGGATTCCCAGTTTTGCCTCGAAAGCGTAGCTGCGTGTGTTTATATGTCTTTAGTCGGCCCAGCCTGCGGCGGAGGGTCCTGTTCCATGTTTGACATTGCCAGCGTCTTTCAAGACTGGCTTTAGCTTCCCAGAGATGTAGGAGGCGAGTATCAACAGTGTCACTGGGGCAGTCAATCGGAAGTTTTCATGTGACTGCCTGGACATCCTTCTGTAATTGTGTAGTCCAAGCAGCGATGTCGGTGATTGGAGCAGCTGCCCTGGTAGATCTGCATTTCCGAAATGAATCCCACTTGGTGAGAGTGGATCCCCTAGGTGGTGTGGCAGTATGAGGGGAGACGGTCTTCCGCCCCGCTCACACTCCGCAGGTGCAGCGTCCTCGCTAGCGACCCGCGGAAGGAGCAAAGGGACAAAGGACGGGGACGAACGTAGTTAATACCCCAATGCTATTTATTGCACTTGCAAATAATACAGAGCATTCCGGCTAGCTATACAACAACAAGGCTTTCCTTGGAAGGGCAAGGCTACGGAAGAAGGGCTTTTGACTCACCGGCTGGGGAATGGGGGTGCGACTTCGGCGGCGTACATTTGCCCGCGCCGTGAATATGGCGGCCGGGATCTTCCGTGCGCGCGGCATTTTTCGGACAAAGACATACCGCGGCGTTTGCCGCGGGAGGCGGCGAGAGCGTGCTGTATTTACCGGTCGCTTCGCCGTTGGGAACCAGAAGATGGGCGGTCGTGCACGACGGGCCCTCCCGTGTGCGCTGCGTACTCCGTGCCCGCTATCCCCCAGCGTTTGCCGGGAGAGGCGGCGGGAGACAACCGCTCTCGTTGTCGGCTGTATCCAGAAGCTCTCTCTCTCTTCGTCTCGCGGGTACCCGCGTAGACGTCTTAGTGGCGCACTCATCGCTGATTCCCCTTCCCTCAAGGGGAGGTATTTACCCCCACTCCCAACCAGCGCTGCCACGACGCTCGCGGCGAAGGGGGAGGAAACTGGTTTTCCACAGTGGATGGTGAGGAAGGTGAGTGTTAAGAAGGATTTCAAGGATGTAGTGATCACTGTAGTGATCACTGAGCACAGCTACTTGTTTCCTGTGCTGCACTCTTTTGGCCTGTGTGAAGAATTTATCCGCCTTGTGCGTTCACTTTATGCGAATCTTACTAGGTAGCTCCTTCTAAATGGTGGCCTTGCAGGCAGACTTCCTTTTCATGGGGAGTTGGCAGGTGTGTCCCCTATCGCCGGCCCTCCGGCCCTCTTCATTCTTGCACTCGATCCGCTTCTACGTAGAGTTGCAGCTGACTGGCGCATTCGTGGTTTTCCACTTGTTGGACAGGAAACAGTGGCCATGTCATTTGCCCTTTCTTGCGAGACGCGGATGTCATTTCCCCTTTCTTGCGAGATGCGGATAGCTTCCGCATTTTCTTGGGAGTGTTTTCCGGATACGCGGCCATGTCCGGGGCTCAGCTCAACACAAGGAAAAGTCACGCGCTCTGAATTGGATCATTTCAGGGTTCATTGCCAGCCGAGGTCCCCTTTGTGGACGCGGTCCGCGTACGTGGAGTACTATTTGAACCAAACGGAGTATCGGCTCCTCGCACATGGGATGAAGCACTTTCACGCACGACCCGAATGCTCGCTAACGCCGCGCGCTTCGAGCTGTCGCTCAACTCCAAGGTCTCGGGCGTGCGCATTCACATTTTATGTGACGCGAGTGGCCGTCTTGCCGCGTCGTACGGCTGGCCGTCTCGCGTCTTTGATAGGCACGTTCGTGTGGAATGGTCGGACGGCCCTCGTCACGCGCCACCTCCTGCACCTACCGCATAGCAGAGGAGAGCTCGGGCTGCCTTGCATCAGCACAGTGGTTCGAGTCCTCATGGCTAAGTTATGACACTGCTAGATAGTGATTGGTACCCGGGGCAATCGCTCTTTTCTACTGGAGGAGCACAGCTAAGCCGAGGTTTCACCGTGGTCGACATAGTGGCCCGCAGGCCGAAAGGCCACACTCGTTCTATCACGTCGCAGCAGGTTTCAGGTAGACCTTAAACGCCGACCTACTCGAGGTGGACATATATGCGGTTTCATCGGCAGTAGTTAGTGAGATGGTCGCCAGCTTGCGACTCAGCCCGAGCGATCAGCAGCGCACCTCAAATAATAGATGGAGGCACTGGGCAGTCAGCCGCCTCCCCCCGAGGTCAGAGACTTTGAGTGGCGGCGGCGCTGGGGAGTTCTGCCCACGCGCCAGCGCCTAGCTTCATGGGGCGTCGTGCCTAACGAAAGTTGTCCCAACTGCAGCGCGACGGAAACAATCTACCATGTAGTGTTTGACTGCTCAGTGGCTCGAGTCATGTGGCGCCTCGTGAGACGTATGTTTTCTGTACACTACGGGCCAGGTGTTCGTCACCCGCGCGGAGTATTTGCGCGCTTGGTTGTGTGTTGTGTCATGTTTATTTTGTGGTGTCGCCGCTGCCTGGCGGAACCACACAGGCAACCGGCACGCGCAGTGTATCCAGCGATTCGAAATCTTCGTCTCCTCCTCTGGAAGTACCTGTCCGAGCGTCTGGAAACAGATGAGGAGGCGCGATTCCGGCAGCGCTGGCATACACGTTTCTTTGTTGTTCTTTCGGATGGTCTGGCCATGCCGGCACTGCTGTATTGGGTGTTTTAAATTGTTGTGTGGTGTTTCTTCTGAACGTCCCCCCCCCCTTCCTTTTTTCCGCCTTTCTTTGGGAGGGATGTTGAAGCCTTAACACGTGCATGTTGTGTGCTTTCTACCTTAGCATTAGTGCAATGGGCGTTGGACAGGACCGACCTGTAGCTTGTATATCATTGTTTGATATAATGCTGGACAGAGTGTATAGCATATAGTGTGTATATGGGCATGTATCCTCAATTTTTGGAGCTGCAATAAATTTCTCTTCAGTCTAACAATGCACGATGATGCCCACCCTGTTTTCTGTGGGCGAATATGGTACCTCGCACATGTAACGCATCCACCTCTCAGAATTTTGTTTTCCCTTCAGTCTCTTGTAAGTTCATTATGTTGGGCAGATCGCACGGAACTAGTATCCCGTACGGCACTCGGCCAGCCACGTTTTGAAGGGTGGGTTTGCCTTTCCCTTCTTTGTCAGTCTGCTGTCGGCTGCTGGCTCTATGCTACCTTCTTCATTTGCTGCAGGGTGATGAGTGCCAAGCACGGGTGCTTGCTTTCTATTTTTTAGGCACATGTGTGAGGAAGCTTGTCCATGGCATAACTCTCAACAGGGGACCTCAGTCTTTCGGGATGCCTGTTTTTTATTCGTGTATGGTGGCATTTCGTCACCACGC
This sequence comes from Amblyomma maculatum, assembly GCA_023969395.1. Lineage (NCBI taxonomy): Eukaryota > Metazoa > Arthropoda > Arachnida > Ixodida > Ixodidae > Amblyomma > Amblyomma maculatum. The sequence continues at coordinate 5,690 of JAJIZL010044896.1, forward strand.
CCGCCATATGAGTCCTGACTTAGACATCTCGGCGAACAGAGTAGTGAAGTCGTTGGGAACGTTACTACTTCCGCTGGTGCCTGTGGAACGTAGGCGAAGGGCGGATTCCACTTGTTGGTTACCACTCACAGCGTCCTTTCTGCCAGGGCATTTACGTGACTTTATGTGGCTTTGCCTACACGAGGTCGGCTGCAACGATGGGGCATTGTGCGGACAGCGCAGTGCCCCAACTGCCCACTTCAAGAATCCGATCGTCACATGGCACAGCAATGAGTCGTTGCTCGTGTTTTTTAGAGTTCAGTTAATGCCGGTTTCAGAAGTCTAGGTATTAACTGATTTCAGATAAATGGTAAATGTCATCGTGGTCGCTTGCGCGATTGCTAATTGTAGCTGGCGCTTTCACGTTACGGCGCAATCGTTGTGAGGCTGTCACATCGAGCCGGCGCCGACGTGCGCTTTTCCCTGTCCTGGTGCGTCAACGAATAGAGATCGTAAGCATTCTGGCTGAGGAAGTTTTCTACCTTGCGGAGCGAGAGTTCGTTCGCCAATGGTCTTGCCCTTGTGTTTCCGTGCAGGATGGAAGTGTCCGAGTGGTTTTTAACCCACCTTGGTACCTGTAATATAGCGTAGATATTTATGTACAGTAACTCCTTTATACATCGCAACACATATGTGCATCCAAACATGTCGAATGGACGTGTATTGAGTGGTTTTCACCACACCTCGGTACCTGCAATATAATGCAAATATATACGTCCACACACAGCTGTTGACATAGCAACCCACAGGTGCAACACATACTGTGCATGCGATTGCTGTATATAGTTATATCTATTTTATTTGGCAAATTATTCTACACTGTCTATATCTTCATGTTCATTGCCATTCAAAATTGTATATGTCATCATCACGAACTGCCAAATTTAATTCTGTATGTAAGTACTGATTTGTGATGTATTTGTTCGTTAGGATGTATTTTATGTGTACTTTCCTTTGTTGTTAATCATGTGCATTTCCTGTTTTGGTCAACTGTCGCCGCTCATGTAAATGTTTAATGTTAATGTCTAATGTCTAATCAAACGTTTTCTAAACACAGCGATGCAATGTTTGTTTTGTGGAAACGGCGCTGCCTCGCCAAAGGACGAAGACAGCCCATGAGGGTAATGTACCTGGCGCTGCAGAACCTGCGCCTCCTGCTTTGGACTTACTTTTCCAGCCAGTTAGAAGCAAACGGAGAGGCGCTGTTTCTGCGGCGCTGGCACACAAGAAATTTCGTTGTAAGATGAGGCAGGCTGCGGATGCCAATGATTCGATATTAGGCACTCTCCCCTGCCGCCTCCTCTCATTCATCCTTGGGCCATTGTGAGGAAGGTAATCTTTGTTCTGTCCAACACATGCCCCACTAGGGCAGTGAGATGGCTCTTGAGGACTTTGTTTACTGTGGCAATGTGTATGTTGAATTTTTTTGTTGTATCCTGGTTTGATACAAGTAGCATAGCTGCGCAGGCGAAACCTTCTGCTGGTTTTGAATGTAAATACAGTGTTTTTTTTACCATATGTACGTTTTATGTGAATGGAAGTCAATAAACTTCTCTTTGTATCGAACGATTTTCAAACCTTGTATTTGGTAAGAAGAAACATACCAGCGATATTTACTTAACACTTCATTTCTTCACAAATGGAAAGCAGTCAAAAGAGCGAATTGGTTGTTCACTATTAAGACTTTAGCGCTCGAAAATTATATTCGTCCACTTTACGAATTGCAGCATTCATTACACATGCATTCATGCCAAGGTAGGGAAAAAGCAGGCAGGAGACCAGGCAGCAGGTGACTATGACATCGGTTCTATGGATAACAGGGGGGGGTTACTAGTTGAGTTTGCAGAGCGCAATAACTTAAGAATCACGAATACCGTCTTCAGCAAACGGAATAACAGGAAATGGACATGGAAAAGTCCTAACGGGGAGACTAAAAATGAAATTGCCTTCATAATGTGTTCAACCCCCGTCATTGTGCAAGATGTAGAGGTAATCAGGAAAGTGCGATTCAGTGACCACAGGATGGTGAGGTCCCGAATTAGCCTAAATCTGAGGAAGGAACGCAACAGATTAGTAAGAAAGAAACCCATCAACGAATTAGCGGTGAGGCGGAGGGCAGAAGAATTCAGAATCTCGCTACAGAATATATATTCAGCTCTAACCGAGGATGCCGACATTATCCTAGAAGCAATGAACAATAATTTCAAAGATATCATTACTGAGTGTGCGGTAGAAGTAGGCGGTAGGATAGTTAGAGAGGGTACCGGTAAGCTGTCTAAAGAGACGAAAGATTTTATTAAGAAACGCCAGAGTATGAAAGCTTCCAATCGAACAGACCAGATCGAATTGGCCGAGATATCAAAGCTAATCAATAAGCGCAAGGTGGCTGTTATAATGAAGTATAACATGGAGAAAATTGAGCATGCTGTAAAGAACGGGGGAAGCCTTAAACCGGTAAAGAAGAAATTGGGCATAGGCAAAAACTAGATGTATGGGATAAGGGACAAGGCGGGCAACGTCATCACGAATATGGACAAGATAGTCAAAGTAGCCGAGGAGTTCTATACAGATCTCTACAGCAGCCAAAGTAGTCAGGATCGTAACGAGATTGGCGGCAGGGAAAAACTGTCAGACGTTCCACCAGTGACGAAGGACGAGGTCAAGAAAGCAATAAAAACTATGAAAAGGGGGAAATCAGCTGGAGAGGATCAGATAACTACGGATTTGCTGAAGGACGGGGGGGATATCGTGCTAGAAAAACTGGCCACCCTGTATACGCAGTGCCTGGTGTCATCGACGGTACCGGAACGATGGAAGGATGCAAACATTATCCTCATAAGAAAGGGGACTCTAAGGACCCTAAAAATTACAGACAAATCAGCTTACTGTCTGTTACGTATAAAGTATTCATTACTTGCAAGAAACTAACTTGCCTATACCTCATGCACTTAAAGGGCACTTCAATCCAGACTCGTTTCTTTTATTTCCAGCTGGCGTTCAAATGGAATCGGCGTAGTGATTTTGAATTCTGTTCTCTTGCGCGAGCACCACCTGTTTTACGACGTCGTTTGGCGCGTGCTGGCACACGACGGCATGTTCCGTTCAGTTCTCGCACTTGGAGAACTTTCTGTGTTCATGCGGCCGCTCGTTCGTATGAGGTTAAGGATGTTTTCAAAGAGCTTGCTATTTGCCCTTTCGGCGGGTGCAACATTGTGAAGCTTGGTGATTTCAGCGGCATGGTGGAGGTGGTTGTAGCCTTCAAAGCCACTGTAGAGGTAGGCTAGGTTGGAACGTGCGATAACAGCGCCAGGTGATTGATCAGTGTGCGCTAAATGACATCTTTTTGCTAATCCATGGTAGAGTTTTGGTGTGGACACTGCGCCGCGGTATTTTCTCGAGCCACCTAGATAGGGTGTATGTTTCGCCAAGGTTTATGGTTAGGGCCTGTGCTGCTTATATGCAATCGTTTCCTGCGGCGTGCGTCGGTGTAAACCACCGACCACCGTACTTTTGCTTTGTAGGTCGATATGCTACCCTCGCTAGTGTCTTCAAAAGGCTGTGGCGTTTAGACGTCTGTGTTCAGCCCGATGCCGGAGAGGGATGGGGTTGAGCGGAGTTTGCGGGAACCGATTTATGGTGCTGTGCCTGATGACTGAACAGACGGAAAGAACATGGCATAATCATTGCGTGGCCAGTGGCGGCGCCTTAAGAAATTGGGTGTCGGACGTGGTGTGCTTGTTCAGTTTCCATTGCACAGCGGATATATACTGTCCCCATCGGCACTCATCCGTTACTGGAGGGAAGAGCTCTATGAATGACGGGAGCCTCTCTTTTGAGCTTGCTCGTGGATGGTAGCAGTGTGGCCTAGTCCCATACCGAGGTGCTTCAGTTCGCGCGCCATACCTTTTTGCACCCTTCTGGAATCCCTGCATCTCGAACTTCCGCCGTTATATCTGCATGATAGAAGCTCATCTGTGGTTTGTAGACATTTTAAAACTATTTCGCAGGCATTTTATCCACTTTTGTGCGCTTCCAGCTCAACACATCATTTCGCAGTAGACTTACCTCTTGTCTCCAATAAATATAACAGCCTCGGAACTGAGCCATTCTTTAGCGAAATCAAGGAGGTGTTTGATTCCAAGCATAGGGGTTCAGAACCTCGCTGAGATGGGCTGAAAGTTTGTGTTCACTTCTGGCATATATACACGGTGCTTCAGTCAAATGTTTTCCAGATTCTTTCTGAACAGGTGGCGTTTGTCTCATATCCAAATATAATTTTCTCGTCTCGTCACAGAGAGTGGTGACCCATGACTTTGTTTAATTTTGATTTGAGGGTATTGGTGAAATTATATGTGGGGCGTCTCAGAAAACTACCCCCTTCGCTTATCTGCTGTTGTTGGTTTAGTTAAATACTTGGTCGCGACATCGAGTCTTCGATAATGTGTGACAGCACAGGGGACACCAGCCGTCGCCGAGCTGGAGGATTACTCATGTCCCTCGACTAAGAGAAGGCCTTTAGTTCTGGCGAACAGGGGTACGTTTAGGCCGCTCTTTATTGCTACAGCTTCCCGTTTTCTTTCTTCTCCTAATAAAGTAGGTGCGTAGGGATATTTGCAGGACGTTATTGCTCTTGGTCGCGTAAGTGGCACTTTTGTAACTCATGGTTGTGGTAGAAATTGGCTGCTAGCTTCTATTTTGTTTGTCCTTGCATTGACGCTTTTAATCTGGGCTCTCAATCGCCGTCCTCATATAAGAGGTCTGACATTACCACGCCGCGGTCCAGTACGCGTCCCAGAATGTGCTGATGGCATTGCTCTGTACCTTAAAGATTAACAAAGCCTGCTTGAGGTCTCTACATTTCGAGTGTATCCTGTTTTCTGGGCTGCTCTGAACTACTCCAAAAGGCAATTAATTTGTCACAGACGCACATATCAGCGATTCTGCTGCAGTTGTGCGAGCGAAAGCGCAATTTAGGTCCACCTTTGACAGTCTCGATGTCAAGGATGGCTTGTGGGCTTTGGTCGGGGAAGGCTAGAGCTCGCTAGGCACCGGCTTTTGATTTACCTCTGGGTGAGTGACTTTACCACGTCCTTTCATTAACAGTAAATGCTTTTTAGTACCTCTGTCAGATTGCCAAGCTCCCAGTGCGCGCTATGAGAAGTGTGTAGTCCACGATATTAAACTTTTGTTTCTGTCCGGCGGTGCAGAACTCGTCTCAGGCTGTGCTTTTTGGTGCCTGATATTTGTTAGCGTTGAAGAGCCTTATGTGCATCTTGTTACTGAGAGACTTGTCTTTTGCGCGTACTCCGTAATGTATTAGGGCGAAAGCCTTTCATGCCAGATCGTGATCGACAGAAGGCTGTCAGCAGAGGTGCCACGCTTTCGAGAGCAAGAGCTAATTATAAATTAATAAACCTTGTCTCCACCGGGAATCGAACATCCATCCCTTGGATCCCCAGCCCAGCGCTTTACCAACTGCGCCACGCCCCGGATCGTGAAACTTTTTTTTCTTTTGCCAAACTTATTACCAGATTTTACACATAAAGAACAACATCGTTAAAGAAGTGTACATGTCATGTCCTGTATTGTAAGCCCCTTTTCGTTTGAATATTTATCAACTGTGACGCGAAAGAAACTTTGTAAAGACTTGTGCGATGTCTGTCTCCCGATCCTATTGTACAGATCGTTGTACTGTGCAGGTCCATGAAAGTCAGTCCTTAAACGAGCAAAAATATGGGTGTACCAAGGGGAGCAAAAGCTTTATTTTTGCAATACACTAGAAGTTAAGACTTATTTAGAAATGAAGGTCTTTTTTTAACCTTGAGGAAATCACTGTTTCATATGCCGCAAGCCGGAAACTATCGGATACGTTTTCTTAGGCTGTTTGGAAGCCTTTTTCTTCTGGGACATTCTACAACGAACAACTAAAAAAGACCTACCCATGGACGCATTCGGAATTCGATTTCTACCAATTGATGATGATGATGATGATGGATTACCGCTGGACATGATCATGTTATTGGGCCTGCACAGTATCTGGCTGTCCAGGATGGCTTTCAGGCATGTAGACGTTGATACGAGGAAAATACGGTAGTATTTTCGCGAAGCCCTTGCGAGTGTAATTGATGGTTTTAACACACACGACGAAATTCCTGAGTGGCTTCTGAGAATGGAAGTGTTCCTGCAAATGCCTGATTTGTTATGGACCACGCAGCTCAAATCGCGTGGTTTTAACCCATGTTGTGCGTTTGTAGAGTAATGTTCTTTAATTCTAAAGCTCCGGATCGCGTAACGCTGTTCATAATTCTCCTTGCCTACCGGAAGGATGATAGGGGGATTCCGCGAGTAAATGACGCTGCGCACTTACTTTCCTGTAAACGAATTATAGAGTGCCAGTGAACATTGATGCGTTCAATGAAATGCTGGTTCGGTTCGATAAGGAGCGCGCGATATACTGTCATGATAGGCCATGACGTGACAAGGCGATTCATGTATATGCGAAGCTGACCCTGCCGGGTGTCCGATCCAGGCGTTCGCGCGGCGCCTTTCATTTGTAGCTTCCTCGAACGTCGCACCACACAACAAACAGAAGCAGACCCAGATGCCTAAGAGGCGCTTTGAAATTGATTTACAGAATATAAAATGGTCAGTATCTGCCACAAGGCTCTGCGGACACACGTACCACACCGTAATGTAAGCGAGGAAGGCGGGAGTGAAAGAAGAGAGGGCGATAGAGGTGCCGTAGTGGAGGGCTGTGATCTACCACGCTATAATGGCTATCGTCTCATCGCACTTTAGTGGTCGAAAGTGCGTCTAGAAGTGTTTTGGGCTCCTTGGTAAGTAAATTAGATGTACCGGCTCTTGTTTGTAGCAGGCCTCAGTACGTAGAACTCTCGGCATTCTACATATCTACAGTCGTCTTAAATGGCATTCTTAGAACACATATTCTGAAATCAATATTGTTGAACATCTTGTGGCTGATCTTATGAATGCGCTATTGATGCCTTGTTTAGCAGCAAATTAACGGCCATGAAAGTGTCGGGCTAATATAGCGCACCTATGAGACTGGCGACCGAGTTGTTAGTGCTGCCTATTCGCGCTCTCCTGGAGAGATGAACTGTGCGCTCCAGTGCGTGTGCGTGCGCGAATTGCGCACGCACGGAGTCTAATAATTAACCAACTGACGCATGTCTTCTGGCACGGGGTTCATGAGAAATTCCTTAGGCAAGGAATTGCTTAAGTCGTTTCCGAAAGGGTCGTTTCGCATGAATGTTAATAGTCACTGGCGTGTTCAGTTTATGGCGAAGTCGTTGGGCAGCCGTAAGTGGTGGCTTTTGTATCGTGCCTCATGGGGCCAATACTCGCTCCTCTGCGTCGCGAACCTTTCAGAAGAGCCCTTTGCGTGGGAGAAGAGGAGTTGCCGAGAGAATAACCTCGTCCGTTTAGTTCTGTGCTCAAAACTACTCAACCACTTATTCAGGACAAACAGGTCCTGAAGTGTTTCTCGAGGCCATCTTTTTTCAATGTCTATTGTACAATCCTGTTATGTCATTTTTTTGCTCTAGCTGACTTAGCCATTAGGATCGTGATGCAAATATCTAGTGCGAATGTTTATTATTGTGTCATGGATAAATTGTACACATGCAAACAATTTTTTTCCAAGCTGAATCGAACCAAAGTTTTGCTTGCGGGAATGTAACGAGTGTGGAACTACTTGAACTGTGCTTAATCCGTGTACGGGTAGTTAATTTTTGTGTATTTATCCCGTGTGGTCATTTTCGCTTTGTATAAGTCATATCCACCTGACGCAAACCATACGCCCTTGTGTTTATGGCTGGCGGCAGCTCTTCCTTACGCGACAAACTGCGGGAAGCCGAATAAGAGGTGACAAAGCCGAGGCGAGCGAACCCCATACTGCTAGAAGGCGAATGAAGGCTGACGGAACAAGCGAAATGTCTCATCGAAGAGCAGGCATCTTCAGAGGCCTTACCCCACTTTACGAAGTTCTTCTGATTCTTGTTTTTGTGCAATTAATTTGAATTACTCAAGACAACAAAACTCTCGTTTTATATGGTGATCATAGGTTGGCTATTGTAAAAAGGTGGAAGGCGTTGGCGAAGGGGACAGTGAATGAAGCCTCCATTTTAAAAAAAGTTAAAATGAACAAAAAAGAAGGCAGTCAGTGAATGTATACGGAGAAAAATATGGGGCCATTTGAGCTCAGCCTTTAAGGATATGAGGAGTCAATGTTAAGAGCTTCTTTCTGCGGCTCCTTTTGCAATTCCTTTTAAAATTGCAAGTACCCTGCTACTGTGTCAATTACTAACTTTGCTTTTGGTTCTTCTGCTTTTTCTTACACTTTCATCAGACTATAGAGCCGTAAGCTACCACATTATTTGATATACGGCCTGGTACACATCTAGAATCCCGATTTAACAAAGCCGCACCAACGTGCATTCGTTGCCTAGGAGTAAATTGCCAGACCTCGGATCAAAGGGCACTCGAAGGATAATTCATATCACACCTTCTGGCCTCAAAGGAACTACCAGTCAGCCGCTACTGCCGGCTATTTCATATCATATGGATTCTTTACATCACAAAGCCCGTCGACGATTCAGAGCCAAGTCATGTCTCCTGCCACTATTACCTGATAGAACTATGACTGCCATTGTTCGTTCAAAACTCCTAAGCCGACACTAGAGTTTCCAAAGAACGACGTCCTAAAAGATCGCATTACAAAAATATCACTAAACCGGCTGTCTATTGACTACACACTTTTAATATGCATTTCAGTGCCGCCTGCAAATAATATATAACAAGCCAGAACATCGCAAAATGCCCGAAATTTGTTCGGAGTCATCGTCACTTGAGTCGATGACGAGTAGTTTTCATTGCCCTCATCCCATTATGCATCATCTCCTGTAACGTCCTGCGCTCTACAAATCTGAATTTTCGAGAATATTCGCCTTCCGCCTTCACGTGCAGCGACTATCAAGGCGACGACATCAAGCCACAGACATTCGGCAGCGGTGGAGTCCGCAGGCAGTAGGCTGTGGTGCACGGGCTGTCGTCCTGATTACAGGAGTTATTAGCACAACGTGGATATTATAAAGCCCGTTCGGTCGAAAAGGCGTTGCCGTCACCGTGGCCCAATATTGAGAACAACATGTAGGAAAAAATGCGCACTTTGTTTAATGTCTAAATATTAATATATTCTTTCGACTGTATTCAACTTGTTTTCATAACTTTTAGCTTCCTCCGTAGCATTCATCTGCTCATCGATACGGAGGATACTTAGGGCAAGAGATTTGAACCTAGGACATATGCATCTACAATTGTACACCGTTCCTTGTAAGCGCAGGTATCCACCGTGAAGTGAGACATATACTCAGCTTTCTTCCCCGATTAACTAAACCGAAGTCGTTTACAAGTCGTAACAAGCTTTGTGTTAGTCTGTCAATGCCGATAATCTGCGGAATTGCAAAGGAGTTGTTAAGACGCTGCCACATCCACTGTTAGGGTAAAACTTAGGCATTCTCCTAATTTTTTATTTCATGCGTTTGATTTTCAAACGGCTTACAGACCCATTTATGTAGCATCCTGACATTGTTTTCTGTATTGCGTTTCTTTTAATTGTAGTACTATATGATTTGATTTGGGCAGCTCATTGTTGAAAAAATTCCTCCCTATTACACCAGTGAGAGTTATATTAGCGATTGCCACAAAATTGAAGCCAGGTTGTGGCTTCAATTTTCAATTTGTGGATTCAACATACTAACCTCCATTAGTATGTTGGACGCCACATTCCCGGTTTTTGAGCTGAACATACCTGAAGACACGGGGAGTTCGACCGCTCGCCCCAGAGGTCGCGCGTCTGCCATGTATTTTAATTGAAAAATCCGCGAGATTAGACTTCTCGATCTCAGTGTTTAGCGCAGTTCTCATGAAATATGCGCTGTTATATCAATGAAGTAAAGAAGCCGGATACAAGTAACGCGAAAATTGTTTGGAGAATAGCGAAATGAGAGAATCATTGCGAAAGACGGTCAGGAAAGGTTTCACCGAATGTTCTTGTCTGGTTTTAGTCTTGCAATTGTAAAGGAGTGTCCTTCGCAATGTTCTGATAACTGGCAAACTATGGCAATGGCTGAATGATTTACTTGGTGTTCTTGTCGTCGTTCGTTCGTTAAAGCGCTGACGTGTTCTTAATCTTAAGGACCTGAATCCTGTAATTGAGAGTCCTGTTATCGGGATGCGAATAGTTCTATCGCATCCTTCCTTTAAAAGCGAAGTTTAAGTACCCCTCGCGCCTAATTTTGTTACATATTTTCAATAATTAGGTACATTAACGTAAAGAAAGAGCGAAAAAAAGAAATCACTAGACAAGTTTACTAGAACTCTCGATTTTCGCCTAAAACTCCCAGCGCTAATAGTTGGCGCCTCAGAATCACCTGGAAGTAACGCATTTGATAGCGCTTCCACTAATCTTCATAAGATTGCCCTCATTGTTCGCTAGCTGTCGGTCGCTTTTCCTCGCTTAATGTTTTCCGATTCATCGCTTGTTGACACTGTTCAAGTGGAAGCACAGTGAGCTCTAGGGCTGTACCGTTGACCAAACGGATGAATGTTTCAAATTTCTTCCATAACACTATACTTCTAGCTCACTATGCTGAAGACCAGAGCTCTTGAATAGTACTAGTTGCAAAACTTCTCATAGGGCCCAAGTATAAAAAAGGGCGGTTGATGGATGGATGGATGGAATATAGGAGCGTCCCCTTTGAAACGGGGTGGTAGCAGTAGCTATCATGCTCATTTTTCTCCCTATATCCTAAATATTGTTTTAGATTGGTTATCTATACCATTATTCAATTTATTAAATTTGTGTTCCTACAATACTAACATTATGTCACTCGTCTGCTTTTAAGCAACCAATCTTCCAGTCGTTTTTTGCCAGCTTCCACTACCGGTTTATGCCCCCGGCCACTGGTATCTCTAAACCCCAGAGCTTCAGGAGCAGTGATTGCGCCTGCATCAACCTCTGGATGGATACCATTACAGTCGAGTATAATATGGTCAATTGTTTCACTGGAGTTTCCACATATAGCACATGCGTCATCTTCATTGTTAAATTTCTTTTTGTAGATGCGTGCTCTAAGGCACCCTGATCTAGCTTCAAAAAGTAGGGCGCTGCCTTTTGAGTTATCAAAGAAAGCTTCCTTCCTCATCTGCCTTTTCCACTTTAGGTATAATTCCACACTCTGTTTCTTTTCCATCGAATTTATCTAATTTTTACCTTCTGTGTTTTTCACCTGTTGCTTAACCCTCTTTATTTCTCTGTCCTTGTGACTAGCATACTTACTAGTTAGTTTCCTAGTTCTTTTCCACCATTGTGAGTCAACGCTCTTTAGGTATAGGTATTAAATTCTTTAGCTGCCCATCTGTTACTGTCGAATTTTCTCAGGCGTTGCTCATATAATATTTTACTCTTAGCTTCCCGTACTTCGAAAGAAGTACGTGTAGCATAATGGCGGCACCCGCGGCCATTAAAGGAAATTGCGATTAAATTGCAAACTTTCAGTATGTTGATAAATGTACCACCACTATCGAAACAAAAACTCAGTTGACTTTTAGTAGAAAAATTCCTAAAGATGACAACCATAAACTTAATTAAGATTAAATGAAGAGAGAAAAATGTGATTTCCAAAAGGCAATGACGGGAATAGCAAAAAGGTTTTATTGGCCGCTTCTAGATGGGCGACAAATAATAAGCAACCAAAACACGCATTTAAAATCCAGTCATTTCTTGAAACGGAGTTTCGCAACTGGTATGATCCAAAACCTCTGGCTAACGACAAAAAAAGACATCAGGTTTTCTGCGACGTAAAGAACTGTGTCACATTTTGTATATTACTAAGTATGGTAAGCGTCACTTGCTTTTCTTGATCGGATTTTTATCGTTTAAAAAAATCGTCTCCTGTAACACCACAGTACTAGAAAAATACTGCGTGGCGAAGGTAGCTGTAGTAAGTGTTTGGTGTTTCACATCGGCAAAAACCAATAGAAAAAAGTTAGCTTTCAGCTGCCTCTCAAAATGGTCTCGCGAAAAGTCAGGCAGCGGGAAGGATACAGCAGCGTCTCTGTCGGCATTTCATTCTATGAATGTTCTCATCATTTTGACATTTGGCACTTAATCTAGACCTGCCGCCTGCAAGCTGGGTGCAGATTGCTGTCACTACTCTTGGTAGAAAGTGCTATATATTTGGCCTATGTCTCGATCTATATCAAAGCTAGCTGACAAAGAATACTAAAAATATTTATTACTAGAATAAAATATTGGTAATAGTATAGCGTTGTCGCTTAGCGCATTCGAAGAAGGGAATGGTTGGCGCAAAAATGCGGTGTGGGTACAGTGGCTTCGAATGCGGATGCCATAAAAAGGGGTCATACCATGGCAAGTGTGGTAATA
>JAJIZL010044899.1:0-18537 GCA_023969395.1 Amblyomma maculatum
ATGGGAATCCCTCAGTTGGAGGCGGCTCCAGGCAACCGCATTTGAGCGCCTTGTAAGCTTCTGCTGTGGCATTTGAGCACTTTAGCTCTGTTTCCTCGGCGCTCCTAATGGTGTTCGGGATGCATGCATTTGGCAGCGGGAGTATCCATAGCTTGTGACCATAGAGCCTTGTCTCAGATATTGGCTGGATGGTACTACCAGTGTCGATCCCTAGTTTTCCTGTATGGATCTGCCTGTGGTGGTTAAGCGGCGTCGCTCTACCTGCAAGGTGCGCACAGATCCGCGATCGCATGGCATGTGTTATGGATGCCCGTTGCAGGAGGCTCGCGCTGGAAGTACAGCACGAGAGACCTATGGTTTTTTTTAATAATCGTTGGAATGAGGCTCTCCAATTTCTCTCGTTCTGCTGCCCCAAGGGGTTACGTATTGAGGAGAGCAGCTGATTCCACTAATGATAAAAGTCTGGATTATGAACAGAAGGTTCGTTCCCCTTTCTTAGCTCAAAATTCGGCTACAGAGGCTCTTTGAGACACATGTCGCTCAATCCTCGTAATAGTTTTTCCTTTATAGCCATTATCTTGGAGGAGGAGATGTAGTATACAAATCTGCGATATCCGAGGGACCTGCTGTCCTTGTACCGGAATCTGTATAACCACTTTCAATTCAATTCAATTTTAATATATCGGTTCAGTACATTCCAGCTTATACATACACAAGGAGGTCCCAGAGTCAGTGACTGTATCGGGACCTCTGATAAATGACAAATTAAGATTAATATACAGGACAGCAATAATTCACAGTATGATAAATGGAACGTAGACAATAAATAGGTTGATAATTAAAAAAAATTTTTTTGCAACAAAAAACAAACTGAGCAAGCAAGTGAAACATCAAATCAAACAGTAATAAAATATATGCATAAAACGGCATCACAGTACAGACTTTGAACATGTTAAAAAAAATACATGCCACGCAAAGCTGATAACATAGTCATTATTCAGTATCCGTTTTCTGTTGTTAAAAAGAACCGGTTAACTTCGGATGCAAATCTGTTTCTGTTAAGGGATTTGACGATGGATGGTAACGCGTTCCAGTCCATGATAGCAGAAAAATGAAAAACTTGTTTCGCATAATTTGTTCGTACTCTAGGAAGTAATAAATTTTTGTTTCTTGCAACTCGCGTTTTGTTATCATTTATTAGTGAAATTTGTGGGATAAGTGATACTGGAAGTTCGTCGTTTAGTAACTTGTAGAAGAATGTGCATAGGTTGTATTTAACGAGTTCAGCGACTGACAGGATTCCATGACTGCGAAGTAAATGCTTAGAGCTAGAGTCATTGAAGGTGTAAGTCAATCTTCTAGTTGGTTGGTTGGTTCACAGGAAGGGAAAGGCGCAGTATCTGTCACACTTGCTCTGTGGACACCTGAACCGCGCCGTAAGGAAGGGAGGAAGGTGGGAGTGAAAGTGGAAAGAGAGAAAGAGGAGCCGTAGTGGAGGGCTACGGAGTAATTTCGACCACCTGGGGATCTTTAACGTGCGCTGACATCGCACAGCACACGGACGCCACTTCGTTTTGCCTCCATCGAAACGCAGCCGCCGAGGTCGGGTTCGAACCCGGGAACTCCGGCACAAAGTAAATCTTCTAAGTGGCCGATTTTAAATTGTTTCTAGAAAAATTAAATGCGTGTTATAAGTGTTTCCCCAGGCTACAATGGCGTAGGTGATGTGGGAATGTATGAATGAATAATACAAATACATCAGTGTAGAATGTGAAATGAAGGCTCGTGCTCTGATTAGTATGCGTATGCCATATGCTAGTTTAGTTTTGACGTGGACAATATGCAGATGAAATTTTAAATGTGAATCTAACTTCACGCCCAAGTAGATGCAGTAATCATTTGGTGTAATTATGTGCTCGCCAATTCGAATACACGGTGGGGATGCAATAGTTATCTGTCTTGAGGCGAATAAAAGGAAAGAAGTTTTTGAAGGATTAATCTGAAGCCTAATAAGTTCACATCAGTTTGAAATATGAGCAAGGTCCTTGTTAAGATTACTAACTACAGTCGATGCGAATTTGTCTGAAGTGAAGATTGTAGTATCATCGGCATATAAGACGCATTTTGAAGAAGTCAGGTGGTTAGGCAGGTCATTAATATAGACAAGAAAAAGAAGCGGGCCTAGTATTGAGCCTTGTAGTGCGCCTATATTACTAGTTTTTTAATCGGAATAAATGCCTGCGCTACATACTAGCTGGCTGCAGTCTTTCAATAAATTTTTTATCAGTTGCAATGGTGGGCCTGTTATTCCTTCCGCTTCTAGTTTCATGAAAAGAATTGAGTGGTTAATAGAATCGAATGCTTTAGTGAGGTCTATAAATACTGCACCGGTCCAGTTTCTTGCGTCTATTTCCTTTTTAAGTTTATCTGTTAAATATAAAATTGCTAGGTCAGTAGAGAAGTCTGGGCGAAATCCATATTGAAAAGGAGAAATGACATTACATTTATTGAAATATTTGGTCAAGTGTTTTTCAACCAACTTTTCAATTACTTTGCTGAATTCTTTTGCTGAGTACACAGATTGGTCTATAAGTTGTTAGCAAGGAGCGGTCACCTTTCTTAAACACCGGAGTGATTCTGCCGTGCTTTAGTTTGTGAGTAAAGATTCCGGTCTTAAACAGGCTATTGATGATATTAGAAAGAACAAGAGGTATGGGTTGAGCGATTAGTTTTATATAGCTAGGGTGAACACCATCGAAACCTGCGCCGGTTATTTTTAGAGAGGAAATGATGGAAACAACCTCGTCAGGACTTGTTGGGAATAAGAGAAATGAATAAGGTGGATTATTTGTGCCGAACTAGTAATGTGGTGCTAGCACTGAGTTATGAAGTGAGAAATAATTACAGAAAGCATCGGCAATTTCTCGAGGGCTAGAATAAACAACATTGTCGTGGGTTACAGTCGTTATCGGCAGCTGTTGTGTATCTTTATTTAGGAATGCGTTAATTACATCCCACTGATTTTTAGTGTTGCGAATGTAATTCGCTGCTCAAAAAAAAACGTCGTTTAGCATTTTTTAATTGCATGGATAGGCAATTGCAGAATCTTTTGTAGCGAGCGCGAAGCTTGATATTAAACGGTTTTTTCTTTGTCTTTTTGTAAAGGTTGTCGCGCGTGCGCATTGCCTTTAGAAGTTTGTCGGTTAGCCATGGGTTTTGGGGTGACGCAATAACTTTCTTGCATTTACGTCTCTGGGAGTTGGCATGAATGAAAGATATCAGGAGCGTTAAGAAACACGAAAAGGCTTGTTGTGGGTCGTTCGCCGAGATAAGTTAGTAACTGCGTTAGTAACTGCAGCGACGAACTTTTCTTTACCAAGCACAACTTTGGTATACGAGATGGCGCTCTGTTCAGGTTGGGAATTAAAGCGCATGAAAATTGGGTAGTGATCAGTAATGTAATCTTCAGAATGACGGTGTCTGGTGGAAACGCTAGGTTAGATAGCACGTGGTCAATTAATGAACCTCCACCACCAATGACACAACGCGTGTGTAGCGTAATTAGGGATTCAAAACCAAAACTTTGAAAACATGTAGCATAATTGACGGTATCAGAGGAGCTGTTGTCAAGAAGATTAATATTAATATCACCTGTAATTATGATGTTCTTAGTTTCGGCAGTTAAAGTCGTCATGACACGTTCGAGAGCAGTGCAGAAGTCGGGGACAGATAAAGATGGGGAGCGATAGATACAATCAAGAATAAAGTTTTTTCGGTCTGTATTTAGAAAATTGCTGGCAAGTTCCACCCAAACAGATTCACGGTTAGTGACGCTGATTTCTAGGTCGTGCCTGCGTTTATATGGGATGTTGGACCTTATATATATAGCTCAACCACCATGGTTAGTCGATGCCGATGTGAGTATTCCGATGCATAGGAAGGGAAACAGAACAGATCTTTATCATCGATGTTCAGCCAAGTCTCCGAAACAGCAATTATTGAAAACCGGGTATTGAATGACGAAAAAAGACAGTCGAAGTCATCAAAATGCTTGCGAATGCTACGCGCGCTAAAATGGATTATGGAAGGGGAATGATTTTGAAGAAATCTGTTCAGCTCACTTGTCGCAAGATAGGACGCCATTTTTCTTTAGTCGGCAATGAAAACGCTCCAAACGTGTATCTATAACTAGCAGATTAGCGCCAGATCAGACCCGTTGATCCGCAGGTACGGTAGGTTGTAAACAGTCTTCTGATGTTTCAGGCGAGCATGGCAGCCTACATTCTGCCATGAACCGCACGACCACGTCCACTGCCTCTGGGAGCTTGTATTCAATTTGAGCAATTCTGCCCCGACTAATTCATAATGTAATGTCGTAAGCATAAAAATCTAAATTCAAATACGAGTAATGCCGTAGTTGTGGTAATCGCGCTATTGCTACGTTGAAGAGAAGAGGCGAGAGTATACCGAACCCTGGGTGTGCCCCTACTGCCCGGAGGGAAGGGTGATGATGCGCCGTGGCGGAATTTAAAGCGGGCACTACATCAATTCAAGACTTTCTTGACATATTTATACATTTCTGTCCCTACATTCAATGTGAAAGGTCGTCCATGGCTGCGTGGTGTGAGATACTACCAAATTCCTTCTTTGGTTCGAGCCCAATGATGACCTTGGCAACTTGGGTCTTGGTTCAGATAATTGCATGCTCCAATTGGACCATGAAGTCCTGTGTCGATAGGTGGGATCGGAACCCTATCACTTCCCGCGAGAAAGGTGCTGCCTGTAGATGTATTTGGTGAGTCTGGTTAAGATGACATTCTCCAGTGGCTTTATCGACCATGATATTGGGAGTATTGTCCGTAAATCATCTGTTTGGAGCGATTTACAAGGCTTGGGTATGAGAATATTTTCAGCAGTTTTTCATTGCTAAGGTATTTCCCCTTTCTTCCAGCACTCCTGCACTGGCTGAGTTTGTGCGGCTAAGTATTATCAACTAGGTTTCACAGTATTCCTTTAGTGACACAATCATGGCCAGGCACGGTGTTCGTTCTGAGCTGGAGAATATCTGCTCTCACTTCTGCCCCACTTATAGGGACATCAAGCTCATCATTGGGTTCCCTTGGGTCATCTGGAAGGGGTCTCCTGCTTATATCCAAAAGGGGTCTCCGGCCAAAACTCGAGTACGCTGCCGTGGTGTGGGACCCTGACACGAAAAAAGACATCGCGCGGGTAGAAAAAGTTCGCTTCATCTATAACAAATATCGATATTCTGATTCTCCATCTTTCCTTATGGAAACGAACAAAATAAAACAGCTCTGTACCCGACGAAAGATAGCAAGATTAGAACTTTTACACTCCTTAATTCATGGGAAGCTCGGAATATCGGCAACACTTTATGTCACACCATCCCTCACTCGAAAAACAAGACACACACACAATTATAGCTTAACTCCCCATTTCGCAGGAACCAACGTTCAAAAATTCTCCTTTTTTCCACGAACTATCGAGGATTGGAATGTGCTGCCTGGGGAGGTTTTCACTTGTGAAAAATTCAGGGAAGCCATTTGCAATGTTTTTGACCACTGAGAGTTTTTGTCCGGATGTTTGCAATGTTTTTGACCTCTAAGAGAGTTATTGTCTTTTTTTTCTTTTTTTTTTTGCTAGCGACATAATCAGAATGGTCATCTGTACCGATTCATGCTTCCAGGTTATTTGTAGAAGTGTATCTGTGCATGACACGCAAAAATTTCTCCTTTGTTATTTCTTCTTAACACTGTTTTTGCCCATCCTGCTTGGACCAAAGAGGTCTGCAGTATCATGTAAATAAATAAATAAAATATCGCCAGCGTGTAAGTCATGTAACTACCCAATGAAGTTCTCGTTGCCTACTGGAAACCAGGCTAATTTTCGTGAGGTTAATGCCTGCTTGAGCTTTCGAGCTCGCTGGATCCAGGAGGGGGCGAATACGTCCCCAGGCCTCGGGCATGCTCACATTACACCCCAGTATTCGCATCGATCCCCAAAAGGGGATCTATCAAGCTATTAAGACTTTTGTAGGATACTTCTAAGGTGTATTTGCATTCCTGAGTTTAGCCAGGTCTTTCTGGCAGACCATGTTCAAGAAACTCACACTTTGCCGCTCCTCCGCCAGGGGTCCGGCGGGTCTCGTGAGTTGAAACATTTCATTTGCCTGGTCTATCATTCCGTCATCCTACCGTCCTGCCTGGGAAATGATTCGTCCCTAGCCTTCAGTTATCGCACTGGCTTGCTGTTAGATCTGCCTCGCCTACTCGGCCAGGGTTGATCTGAGCTTGCGGCTGGTGGTGTTCTGTAGCTATTGTGTTAGCTTGTTCCACGTCTTCTTCTTCACGAGATGCGAGATGCGAGACATTTCCTTGCACTTCGTGTTCACAAGAATACCGTCTTTACCACAAAGCTCGGATTTTGGCTCACAGCAATGCTCCCGCGGTGGGTGCTCCATTGCACACCCACTACATTTTACGTTGTCGGGGTCCGGCAGACATCTGAACGCTGTCCAATCCTGCCACACGATTCACAAACTTCATATTTCTTGCGATGAAGTTGGAACTTCAGAGGCGCACCTCCGTAGGAGATCCGTTGGGACATCCCAGCTTGCTCTAGGAGTAAAGCACTGTGTTAGAGGATTTGCTGAGCCTTCGGGCTGCAACTACTCAAGGATATGCTCCAAGGAGTGGTACAGAGGTATTCCATGGTATGCCTTCCCACAATTTTCAGGAGACGCTAAGTAGGCAAATGTGTGGATGAGATCTTCTCCGCAGTAGTTGTGGATAATTTCTGCGTACTTTTCTGTCTTCTCCGTTTGGCTGGCGCCAACAATAATCGAGTTCCTCTTGTGGTTAAGTACAACCCCGTTGTCCTTACTGTTGGAGGGATCGAGTCCGGCCGCCATCTTCATCACGTCTATCGCTGTTATTTCTTCACTCTGTATCAAGTTTTTCAGGCCGTCTCATGGCCGCAGGATGATTATATACATGCATGACGGCAAGCGCGTGTTTTGCGCCTCTACTGACTGGCGTGAAAAGCACCTGCCCTCCTTCGTCGAGCTGAGTATACTTCACGTCATCTTTCCTTTCTCCATCTGTGCCTCCACGATCGCGAGCGGTAGCCGCTTCTACTTCCTCACGGTTAACTATGAGCCTTGTATAATAACCTCATGCCTTCATTCTGTACCTCTGCGGTCTCCATATTTGCCATTCTTCTCCAATCGCCCGGCTTCCCATGTCGTGTCGTACATGTGCAGCGTCAGCGTCTGAACAGTTTCAGTGGGTCCACTCTAGGTTTAGCTGGCTGACATGTTACGTGAAAAAGAGAAGCCGCAAAATTGGAGGAAAACGAAGTCCATTTGCCTATAATTTTTCTCTGCGTGGTTCCTGTAGTTTTCTTCGTTTCCTTACAGAGAATCTTTTAGGTGGCTTGCCAATCTCCACGTCAGAACGCGAAATTTCATGCAGCCCGTGAAGACTCCATCCGCACTCGGCGGCCACTCAAGCCTACTCCCTCTGTACTTCGAAAAACCACCTGGAGCATCTTGTTCATTGCGCGTGCATGAAAAGTCAGCAGACAGACTTCTCTGGCGACGTCGGACGTTTCACATTTCGCCACCAGGCGAGAAATACGGCTTTGCTGTAGTGCTGCCAAGAGCTTGGATTCCCTATCACAGGGAGCTCAGTAACGTTTGATTTTACCGTTTTGTTGTGTTTGTTTTAATGTTCTATTATGAAGACTGCCACCTTTATGTGGTCTTCCTTCGACAGCAGCTCCTCGAAAGGGTTTTACCGCCTTGAAGTGTGAGAGCTGTCCACCGAGAAAAGTCCGCTTTCATCTTTGGTATTCATATTTGTTATCGGATTAAATATTGGCGGCCTGAAGAATGCTTGAAAAAAAAAAACGGTTGCAGACAGCTCTTTAGCCGGTTAAAAGCGCAAACAGCGAAATGCAATCATCATTGCTATCGATACTATCATCATTATCGCTATAAACTAAATACACCGTCATTGTCATCGCTACTATTACTGTTATAATTTTCATTAGTTGAATTGACATTGTTGACTTGCCATCGCTGCTGTCAACATCATCCCTATTGTTACTGTTATCATTCATCAGCATCAGCTAAATGCACCGTCATTGTTATCGATCCTGTCATCATTATAACTGCACCAACGTTCTTAGATAAAGACAGTTCGAAAACTGTGACGGCGTGCCGCGCTGCGAAGTTGGCTCAAACAATCGCTGCTCCGGCGTGAGTTGATCGCAAAGCGGCTTATGTACAGCACGAGGAGTAGCAGCAAAAACTAAACAAAATGAGGTTAAGGTTGAAAGTTGGGCGAGTTGAATCTGGTTCATTTTGAAGGTAGCGCGAAAAACGAGCATCAAGAGTAGAAGGACAATCCTACTCTTGGTCCTCGTTTATCGCGCTACCTTCAAACCAAAATGAGCATGGCTTGGAGGGCGACGGATAATGCTCAAGAGTTGTGCGCGGCTTGAGCGGTTGCGAGAGTTTCTGAGCCGCTGTACAATGTACTATTTTCTTCATGCGCATATTATGCTCGATATGCATGAGTGAGCTAATACGAACGGAATCTTGAATTGATTCCGAAGAGAAGAAAATATATTTAAAATCTGAATATAAAATTGCAACATTAAAGAAGAAAGGCAGTCTAATTCTGGAAGTGAAAAGCCCAATGTAAAGCGGCGCAAAATGCAAAGTGTGCTGACGTGTATATATTTTCAGTTCGGAAAGTTCTAAACTGAGGTTCCTTGGTACTTTATTTCTACGTAGAATTACTGCGGGGCCTAAAAACTGGCTAAAAAAAGAATTTATCAGAAAATTGTGAAAATCGTTTTGCTCTTGCACTGTTCTATTTCCCGGAGTGGAGCGTAGTAAACTGTTTTTTTCACAAGTTTAAATTATACATAAAACACCAAAAAACTTCTAACTACAGGCTTTAAAAAATTTATAAACATGCTAGACAAAACAATTATGTATTTACAGTAGTTACAACTGTCGTTTTTATGTCGTTTTTATCTTCGAGGTGAAAATTGGGTAGGCTTAACTACAATATTTTCTGCTTCTCCGACCACTGTTGATTAGTAATTTCCGTGCTCTAAATTTAGGAAGGGCGTACTCCCAGAACCAGTTGTGGAGAGCTTTGAAATATAAATAATTTGGATTTACTTGCAGAAACACTCATTTGGTCTTGTATTTATTTCTGTTCGAAGCAAAACTGATCTTGTTTTCGTGTCACATTCTTTTGCGGCGCACGAAGCGGGTATATCGTAACAGGGGGGGAGTGTGAAAATGGGTGGCGTAATCAATATCTTGGAGCAATATTCGTTCAAGCATATTTACCTTTGTTCAAGAATATGTTCCCTAACTTGTTTGAAGGAAAAACAAATGTCTGAAATTTGTTTCAATGACTTCTAAATGCTAATTACGCATCTTCGCTCAGGTGTGGAACGGGCTTCAAGGCTCCTGCGCTAGCGGCAGAACACCGTAGTTAATGACATCGCTTTTGAGTAGTGCCAAAATATGTCAGCATTATACGCTATCCGTGCCTACCACGGACGCTCTCGTTCCCGCTTCGCCGCGAGCGTACTTTCCCCGCATTTATGCATCTCATTTTGCTTGCTTTCATTCCTATGCCTTGGACGATTTGTTTCTCGATGAACTAGATCAGCTTGACGATCCGATTCCTTTGTTCCTTTGCGACTATGATGTGTAGCATGTAAATCCTCGTGGAGTTAAGGCCTCCTTCTTCGTCCCTGACTGGCAAAGCAATACCCGTGAGTGTCTTTTAATAAAGGCGCGATCGCATTTTTACCAAATATTATCAGTTTGTAACGGTGGATAAATGATTTGATAAATGTTGACAGTGGTAGTTGATCTTGGTGGATGAGCTGGAGGTCAAGAGTATGTCCTGGACAAATTGCTCGACTTTTGCATTGAGTACAACTGTCGCTCTATGATCTGAAGACGAGCGTCTGAATCTTGGAAGTCACGATTATTTCTCTGAGCTACCTGATGAGAGCTGGATGCCATCATGTTTCGCTTTGACAACCCCAACAATACTTGAACTTCAAATCTCTAATGGGTCGCAAAAAGAAAAACAATTTTCAAAACCGAAAATTAAGATGACATATTGTATACAGATGTAGGGAAACATATTCCAGCTTGCAGAAATTTGGGTTTCGCAACGCACGTAAAACTGCGTCGCTTTTTCGCACGATGGCTCACGACGCATGTGCCAAAAGAGGTAAACGCAACTTGGATGAGTGAGAAGACAGACTACAAGTTTTGCTGCAGTGCGAAATTTTATGGAAGCTCTCCTTATTGTTCTACGTTTGGAGGTCAAACAACATGATTGATGAAATTCTCATTCGACGTATGCTTACATCATTTGTTTGAGAGACTTGCAAATATATAGATACGAAACAGGAAGTTTAGGGGAGGTTTAAGCTACGCGTTCATTGGTGTGACTCGAGAGTGTATACCTCTATGAGGGTATGATTCCTGTCATCTCTTAAAATCTGACAGAACGATCGCCTGTATCATGTGCTCTTACGTAGTCATACCAACCGTCACCAATCATACCCGGTCCTATGAATTGAGACCCGTCACCTGCTTAGCGGTACTAGCATTAAGCGGTACTACGGAAGCGGCGTTATCGGTGAAGGGCAGGTAACAGTTGACTCTGCTGCTTGCCTAATCGTGGGATAGCTATGCGACTTCACCAGATCAGATGACGTGGAACAGATGCAGAGTCATATTTGTCATTTGCTGTTAAGGGGTGACGTGGAAATTGAAACTGCCCAGAATCGTTCGGCTATGAATGACAGGTTATCTTTAGGCCACGGAGGAAAGCAAGCCTTATAGATATCATTTTCAAGCGGTTTTCCGACTGAGCATTCCCGACTGTGCACTAAGGCATATGCATGCTCAAGATAATAAAACACAACTAGAGGATTAGATCAAGGGAAGAACGAAGGGCACGTACTTGAACCAGGAGCCAATTGAGGAGCCACAGACGGCGGCCAGTAATCCTCACACTAACCCACGCAGGGTGTAATGCGTAACATATAATACCAATCCAGTCTTTAAAAATCCTAATTTGCCTCCATAACTCTGATTTCAAAATTCGGCAAATCCTCCTAATGTAACAGTTTTTTCATGACATAGGGACTTCTCAAGTGATGTGTTTTGGATGGACATGTCCTACTGCACATGTGTGGTGGTTGGATGTTAGTGTGTGACTTATGTGACTATGTGGTGATCTTGGTGACTGTCCAGCGTGGTATGAGTTTCTGGTCAAAGAAGAGGTGTGCGGAGATGTGCTTGAGTGCAGAATTGTTGACTGCCGTGCTTGGACGATGTTTATGTTCAGCGGGGAAGAAAGTGCTACTATCTCCTTGGCAAAGAAGTGCATGATGAGAAGATGTACTTGGGTGTAGAAGAAGAGGCGTGGTGAAGAGGAAGAGTGTTCAGATCAGCGCGTGTGTTGTGTCTCTTCGCATGTGTTTGTGTTTGTGGCGCCGGATGTCTGGGTATTATGATAGTATATAATTGCTTTTAGAGAGTGAGCTCTGCTGTTCACACTGCAGCACACAAGAGCATTGACGTGTGGGCTTGAAATTGAGCCGAAAGAAGACGTAGTTAACAGCTCCAAATATTTCGCTCATCGTTGGTTCTTCAACGCTCACTGGCCACGAGACTAGGCGATGGGCTTAACAACTGGTTCGTCGGCGCTTGCTTGCTTAGTCTTCTTATGGAAGAGGTGAGCGCCGGTCCTAGTGCGCCAAAGCTTCGGCGAAGGTGCGAGGCTTTTGTGTAGCCATGCTTCACAGAGCTTATGCCAGATAACTTGGTTTAACCGCGATAAACTTCCACAAATGTTTTCACTTTGTAATGAACTATATCTAACCCATAAGATATTCCAAAATTATTGTGTACTGATACGTACCATAAATATGAAGGTATACCTCTTTAGTCTAGGGGTCTGTCGGGTTAAGGCTCGTATTCGTGTTCGAAATACAATGGCGAGAGTAAAGTTTCCGCAGAAATATTCACGCGCACAGCTCTACCATGCGTCCATTGTGATTAGTATTTTATTTTCAGCAATAAAATGTGCTGGGTTGTTGGCTTCTGCGCAACATTCATACAGGTCTTTACCTTTCAGTGATGCCTTGAAAAGTAGATTGTTTTTTGTGCTTACTGCGCGTGACGAGAGGCGGATATAGAAGTTCATTGATTGTGCGACATCCCAAGATGTAATTTTTATTTTTCAGTGCAACCCCATACATCGGAATTATGCATGTGGACCCTCTTGTGAGTGCGTGCGACATCCTCATCGAAGAAACCATCACTGGTGCCAGATTGCAGGAGTGGCGCTGCCCGCTCGTGTCGTTCCAAGGCTGGCTGCTGTGGTGCATTGACCAAGTGGGTAAATGCTTCCGATGTATCTAGAGTGCTGATGAAACAATAAAGTGTACATATCACAGTAGTTTTCGGAGGGCTCATTCCTTCTATATTGTGTTGCTAAGACTGTTACCTAAAGAATAGTTGTGATCAAGATTTGTCGTTCTCGTTATCGCGTAGATGCTAAGAAACATGCTAGCAACCTAGGATGGTTGAAGTGAAATCTGACGGTTTTAGAGCGATTGCTGTCAAATGTTCACATTATACAATAGGATGCAATTGCTATCCATACCGCTTGCACCTGGCAGGTGTATCTAGAGCTCCCTCAAATCAATGTGGACAACTTGCCACGCTGTGAGGAAATGATAGATATTTAGCTTACTTGTAGATGGGTGGACATCAACGGACCAGAAGTGGAAGCTGTGACAGATTTTCTGTCCTTGGGCTCCAAGATTACCTCGGAATGAGACTGCAGCCATGAAATTAGGAGACGCCTGCTTCTGGGAAAAAGGGCAATGGTTAGCCTTGACCGCCTAGTAAAGAGCAGAGACATTAGTCTGCCAACCAAGATTTGTATAACTAGTGCTATGGTCTTTCCAGTTGTGATGTATGGATGCAAGAGTTGGACTGTGAAGAAGGCTGACCGCCGAAGAATTGACGTGTTTGAACTGTGGCGCTAAAGATCCAATCAGTCGACATTGTTGACCATAAACCCTGACTGCTGATTGGGGGGTCAAATTCTAACGTTAATGCTCAGCCACTTTGGTCATCTGATGAGAAGGGAGGAGTCGCTGGAGAAAGAGTTGATGTTGGGAAAGGTTGAGGGTCGCCGGAGAAGGGGTAGGCAGTGAACGCGATGGTTAGATGGCATCCTCGAGGCACTGCAGAACAAGTTATGTGATGTTAGGAAGATAGTGAGAGACCGGAAAGCGTGGCGTGACATGGTCCGTAGGGTCACAAAGAGTCGGACACGACTGAACGACTGAACTGAACTGAACTGAGATGGGTGGACGATGGTGCGCCTAATAGAAAGTTCAAATGTAGCCGTTGAATACGTTTTTCTTTTACTATTTATGAGGGAACTTATTCTCCTTAAGGGTAGGCCACGGCAGTGAAGTATTCAGGAGAGCTTGAGGAGTGAAAAAATTAGCGGATGCGCAATTTAGACTGCGGATAACACTTCCGAATGGAGAACTTCAATCCATAAAGGGGCCTGCACCAGCATGATGTTGCGCAGAGCAATTCTGAAGGCGTTATTACAGCAAGATTCATTATTTATAAAGGTAACTAATTTGCAACCTTTCATTTAGAAGCGTCTGATAATTGAGGTCGTCGTCCTGCCTACCAGTAAAGATATTCGCTACACAATAATGATAGCAACGAGGCTATCTAATTGTCTGCGACACACCGCCTTTGCGCTGTCGGGTGAAATATTTGAAAACAAGGCGCATCTTTCCAACCACGATATACCAATCGAGTGGTCCAAGAACAGATGCTACACCCTCTCCATACACGTCCTTGTTATCTGGCATCCAAGTCGCAAGCGGTGAGGCATGGGCTCATGTTACTCGCGGCAGGCAGGCCCAAGTCTGCAGCCACCCTCGCAGGTGTTTGTGTCGGCGCTCCCACGTGCTTCTAGTTTCTGTGGGACATGCGGGCTTGAAAATTAGTTATATGATTTACGGTGCATAATAGCTCTGGCTACCTTGCGTGAAGGGGCTTAGAATTGAATTCGAATTTGTATCTAGAGCGTTTCACCTTAGATTAGCGGTGAGCAATATATGGATCAGGTGGATCGCTTTACGTAAAACAGCTAAACCCGGTGAACATATTCGGAATGCGCGTACACAGTATATGAGATAAATATCATTTTCTCTAGACAACCATTGTTGCCTAATGTTACTCCAGAACAGTGATGTGCAGTACAGTACAGGAAGTGCGACCTTTGCTGACACCAGGTTGTTTTTTACCTGATTACAGGTGCTACTTTGAACCCTAGAAAAAAACATCAGTACACTTTGTGCAGGTGGAAAGCAGACATAGACTTGATAGACCTCAGTGGTGAAACAAACTATAAACTAAATTAACTAATTAACCTTTCCCTTTGAGCTCTAAGGCTAACATTATACTGAAAAATTGAAGTGTGCGAACATGCAAGTTTAGCAGTTTCTGAAACTTTTCTTTATTCTCAGTGCATTTGTAGATATTCAATATCAAAAGTATGCTTGTTTTAGCCTCTAAGCTCGGGAAGACAGAACAACAGAAGCACTGAAACAAGACATGCACCAACTAGCCTGCAAGAATATTCTGGCTGATAGCTTCTAAAGTTGGCTTTTCGCAATGCTCGCTTTTAAAATGGCGTCCCTTACGACATAAAATAGGCAGACAACTTCCGAATGTGCTGTACTAGAAGTGCGAGGGACGACATTTTAAAACTGTGTATTGCAGGAAGGCAACTTTAGGAGCTAACCATTGCTCTGTTTAGACGTCAGATATTTCTAACTGCATCGCTGGTAAAAAGAAAAAACTGGACCCAGATTTTATGACGATCTCCTCAAATTTCTTAATTTAGGGTTGGCTGACAAAAAAAAATAAAAGTGTTCATTAATGGTTTAGTTAATTAATCGTTTATTCATTCCGCCCAAATACACATATGATGTGCGTCTTGCTGTACAATCCACCTGCAAAGAGCCCACCGACATAACTTTGATAGTGTTAAGATTATCGTTGCATGAACAGTTAAAACACCCGATGTATGAATCGAACAAAATTTTTTTTAAAACAAGTATGGCGCAAAAGTGCCCACAACGTTCATGGCTCAACCTCCTAGCTGTTTAAAATCAAATCCTGTCATATTTATAGGAGAAAGAAACTTTTAATAACATATCATACGGAAGATGGTGGACTGAACAATAAAATTTGCGAAGGATAAAAATTGCATAAAGAGTGGTGTGGAAGGACTTTACATGGCGGTAGCACAGTTGAAGAAGACCACCAGGAAAGACAGTCCGCTAACCCCACAGTTTATCCTCTTTTAGAATGGAAAGCAGCGTTATTTGAGTTGCAGTAAGGAAAATAATGGGGCAGGTTGCACTCCCGTATAAGACTGATGACAGCGATGCTGTTTGCGTTTGGCTCGACTAAGTTATCCATTATTATATTTTTAGACTCTTTCTTTTTACCTGTTGTGGTCGGTGGACCCCCACCCTCCACTGCACACCCCTAAGAACAATGAACACTCAATCTTCAGTACGTATAAGTGTTCGTATGCGTTCGCTGGGTAACACGGACTCGAAACTTAAATCATTTGATTTGTTGCAATTGGCGGGCATCTCGATACATGTTCAGCCGCCCGAAACCCGAGATTGGCCCGCCCGAGGTTGTCGCATCCGTTCTAGAGCCGCGGCAAGTCGGCTTTCGCGCCACGCTTCATCGTGTTTGGGAGAGATATTCTTTTTCCGTGGCCCCATCTATCTTTGTAGGAGACATGGGGGCTCTGTCGTTGCGCGCCGCAGCACAGTTGGTTTCATTGTACCCCGTGGTTACATCCCGCCCCCGAGGGCATTTATGGTTTTATTTGTTGTCGTCGACTCAGACAGGGGTGTCATGTGTTCGTGTGCCATGCGTAGACTTCATTAGTGCTCACACATGCGGCTGCGCTTGATCTCCGCAGAAAGCCTCCTGGCTTAAACATCATCACTGTGAAAATATTTTACATACCTGTGCATTGAAAATAATCTTCACAAAGTCAGTATTCAGTAGCGGAACGCTCCAAAGACGTAGTAAAACCATTATTAGGAGACATTATCTACAATGTTGCAGCTGCCAAATAATAAATTATGTTGGATCCCCCAGCCGTTAACATAGCAGGTAAAGTGCGAACATATGTCAGCACGAGCCTAATATGCAAAAAAGAAGCATACCACTTCGCACGATGAGGACTTTTGAGAGTAAATTATTAATTAAAAGATAGCAGTCTTCGAAGGATTCCTTAAGGGGTGTTTAGGCCAATCGACGTTGATGCCGGTGCCATCTCTTTCTTTGTGCACTGGAAGTTGGCCAACAAGTCCGAAACAAGGACAACTGGGTACACTGTTTTTTTAGCGATATTGCATGCCTCAGACGAAATACTAGGGGAGTTTCCTGCAGAAAGGTTTGCGCATTTTCGTAAGGCCTCAGTTATGTGTTTACTAATGTCGCATTGCATTACGTTTAAGGGCATATTGGTTTGAAAGACAGTAAACATTCTTTCAAGATCCTTTATCAAGACTACGAACTCAAATTTATCGACATTGCATTCCTTGGAGAGTGGCTGCATTATGATGGATGCATTATGAGGCCTGAGTTTCCTAAATGAAACAAACAATTTTCGTCTCAAATATTACATTCTCCAGGGACATTTTCGAGCCTGACCAATGATGACGAGCGTCTCGGCAGGACAAAAAGTGGTCGGCTGTGCGGCAAATCTTAAGTGTGCCAGCCCCAGCCCTGACACGGTGGGGAGTGGTGGTGGCCCGCTGGTGCAAGGAACAAGGACCGTTCGCCGTTTACGACGGAGGCTTCTTGCCACAGGTGTTTCTGTATTTGTTTTCTATGTCGCATTGCACTCGTCCCCGCTTTGTTGGCGGACGACGGCTGTGATTACACAGGCATATTTTTTTCAACTCCCTTCTGTACGCACAAGGCAGTGGTGGTAGCTCGGCTAGAGCCAGTTATCAGGTCTGTGTATTTTCGTTCCTCCTTACAATCGCAACAACTACTATGTGCGCTGGTGCGTTGTAACGAACAGACGCTGCGCTCCCAATATAATGCATCGTCTCAGCAATCAGCTCACGTAGCAAACGACTTTCAAGTGCTTCTGCCCGTGTCTTCGTCAAACAGCCACTGATCTGCGATGAAAGTGGGCCAGTCTTTAGATTGAATTTATCGATGCTCTCAGGGTTTCGGGCAGTCATAGTGGGAGGTGAGCAATTTAGTGTTCCTTTCCGCCACTTTCATAAATATATATTTTTGTTAAACCTAATTGTACGCATTAGAAAATTTTTTACAATAGGTTATGCATGCTGACAGTACATTTTGTGCGTAAGGCCTACTACTTGGGCGAAAACCTCGGACTTCATTTTACTGGGAGTGGATTGCCGTGAACTGGCCTTGAGTTGTTCCTAAACGTGAAACAGATTCACCAAAAAGCAGCTTTCCCCAAAAAGCCACCCAAACACGTTTTCCCCGCCGTGGTGCTGCAATGGTTAAGATGTCTGACTACTATGTCCGAGTACCCAGGATGCGTAATTCCGTCTCCTCAACGGTAGGGTCTTGCAACGTCTTTCTCCTCACCGGTTGTCTCTGAACGGGTTAAAGTGCGATTGTTATCGAGATGTGTCTCTGAACGCAACCAAAAGGTAACATACACTCACTAAAGGCAGGAAATGATTATGGTGAAAATAATTAAATAATGTTACCATTGTAACAATGTCACTTTTGGTCTCTGTTCACGGCTGGTTTTGTGGCTATAAAGGGTTAAAAATACCACACGAAGCAACCTAAAGGAGAACACCTCCCAGGAAAGATATTGGTGGCTTATTTCAACGTCTTGGAATTAAAACAAATCAGAAAAAAGTTGCACATACAGAAATCGAGCATGTTTTATTCGCAGAGTGCTCAGATAAGTAGTGTTAATTTAATGCGCCACTGAGGAAACGAGCATGGCAGAATGCGACTTTATTCATTTCTCCAATATTTGAACTATCTGTCGCCAGGTGACTTTGCTCAGAGGACCCTACCGTTGAGAGAACGGAATCACGCATCCGGGATCAAACCCGACCGCCGGCGTCTATGTTTTGATGGAGGCGAAACGAAGAGGCGTCCGTGTAGTGTGCGATGTCAGTGAACGGTAAATTACTCCATAACCCTCCACTATGGTTCCTCTTCCTCTCTCTCTCATCTTTCAGTCCAACCTTGCTCCATTCCCTTATGGCACAGTTCAGTTGTCAAAAAAAACAAGTGTGATATACTGTGTCTCTCTGTTGGTGTGAACCAATTATTATTATTATTATTATTATTATTATTATTATTATTATTATTAT
>JAJIZL010044899.1:18547-32718 GCA_023969395.1 Amblyomma maculatum
TATTATTATTATTATTATTATTATTATTATTATTATTATTATTATTAATATTATTATTATTATTATTTATATTCAAATATACAATAATTTGCGCGATCAGCAGGCTGACAATGAGGCGTCCACCAAAACCGAGACAGATACAGTACATTACAGAAACGCGGGATCTCGAAGGCACCGCTACACTGCAAATTCCATCGCGGGCCCTACCTCCATGAAGGCACCCGCAGAATGTTTATTTCCTCAAGGGTCCACCCTCGTGGCAGCCAAACGTTCTGCAGGTATCTTCATGGTCCTCCAAGAGATTCAATCTACAGCCGCAATCGGCCTCATGCCATCAATGATCAGGCACTAGATGACCAGGAGGTGACAGTAATTTATGGGAATCCATCTGGGCATTCCCCTCTAGGCAATCCTTGTAGATTAAATTTGAAATATTGCTCAGTTCCCCCGCCCCTCTAACTTCTGGAGTCCGTCAAGGATCGATGATCAACCCACGTCTATTCAGATTTATCCATGATGGTCAGCCCAGGTTTATTCAGCAGGAGAGGCGACTCAAACTCTCCTCCTCCATATACGCGGACAGTGTCGCCCTTCCTCCATATACGCGGACAGTGTCGGCCTGCAATGAGGCACATCATCTCAGCCAAGAAGGCCACGCAGCGAGACCTCAAAGACATATAAGACTTCTTTTTATCAAGGTATTGGGTTGGATTGGATTCCCAGAAGAAGAAGGAGCCCCCACCGACTGATACTCTACCTTTCATAGGAACAGACCCTGCAATGGAAACCCCAGGTGAAGAATCCGGATCTCATAATCTAGGTGCGGCATACATGAATTATGGCAGATAGAGATTTTTCGCACCTGGATCATGTCGGCGGAGCCGTCCGACGCCGCCTTGCTAGAGACAATGGGTGCCCCTCCACTTGATCAATTAGGCTCTTGGAAGCAATGCCGACATCGGTCACCTTTTTATCCTTGCTCGTCGTCTCCCTGCGGCCCACCTGTGTTATCCGACTGGTTACGGTGCACCAGCATTAGATCAAACGATTTCTCAGATCCCGGTCACCGTGGCTGAAGCCGGTTCTAACCTCTGGATCTTCTTTCCCTGCGAAAACTGACGCACATCGCCGATGTCAGCCATGCGCCAGCCGGTGCTCCCCTCCTAGCATGACGTCATTAAAATTCCGATTCCAGACTGAGCAAATTGTTAGCTATGTTCTAGTAAATCCTAGAACCAGTCATGAGTTTCTTCGTTGTACCTGCACCGCCCAGCCGCTCTCTACTGCAAGTATCCCTGGACAAGGATGGCAGCTCCGAGCACCATAATCATGTCGCTACCCTCCAGATTTCCATCGATGCTCTACTTTAAGAGTGCAGTGGTTCCGAACCCTTTTCACGGATGGTTCGGTAAGGCCTGTAGCTGGACAAACTTTATCTTGGTTCCATAGCGTGGTTAATCGATGTCAGTGTTCCACCTGGGCCTGTGATCGTGCTGTGTGACCTGGTATCTGCTGAGGTGCTGTTGATTAGCCACGATTACCAATGTTCGGCGAATATTCTCCGAGCAACCAGCCCTTGAAGCCGCAGGGTATCAAATGGCCCTAAATTGGGTCCCTGGACATACTGGAGTCCAGGAAAATGAGGAAGCAGATGTCCTGGCAAAAGCTGCCTTAACAGTAGGCCCTAGTCACCACTGATGTCACGCCTTATGAGTTCTCAACGCTGTTCTTGAGGAAGGGAGTGAGGTCATTACAGCCTATCCAACATATCGCTGTTGAAGAACACCTCGAGCAGCTGCCGGACAAACTTGCCCGGAAAAAGTGTTTGAAGGACAGGAACAAGAAGGGCAAGAACAAGACCACATTCCGTACGAAGGCCTGCGACCGAGTTGTTCGCTCCCTATCCTGCTCCTCCCGCGGTCACAATGGCATGCTTTGGCACGTGATCTTAGCGTGCCTCACCTCTACCAGTCCCCGACTTAGCCGCCAGACTTGCTATTGGAATCTTGGATTTCCTGCCTTTAAAGAATTGCAACAGCTCTTCCTCTTCGAAATTAATTTTACGCACGTTCTGGCTGAGGTAGCTCGGAGCTCTTCTTTTTTTTTCAATCTATATTTATTGCCTCAAAGCATCAATAGGGTATGAGATGAAGGATACAAAAGGAGCTCTTCTCTTTATGCCTGAACAAGCCTCTATGGTTGTGCGCGTATGAAGCGTAGTCTCAGTCCCACTCCCCATCCCTTTATAATGCCTACAACTTCTTTCTTATTCCTCTGGTCGCCAAGAGGGATACCACATAAGTCGCTACGAGTATGCCTTCCTTCAAAATATCGCCTAGTCACCATCAGAACTGCGACGACTGTTCTGATCATGTTCCTGTTGTATAGTTCGTCTTTGTTTCTGTTTGAATGTAAACACCACCAGGGGGCTACCGTTATGTATGTATATCTCTGCGTGCGTAATTGAATAAACGAGTTCGTTCCGTGTGTTGGCTGTCAGGGTACATGTTCTCCAGAGGCGGTTCACTCATACATTACTGTTCATCTGCAAACGTTGCGGTTTTTGAACTTCTTCTCCCTCTCCCTCCGGAGTTCCGTGTGAATAAAAGCAGCAGTCGCAGCCACCGTAGAAAGGAATCCATCGAGACACCTGCTCTGTAATTGTGTCTCCTTTCTTGGCCTGCATATCCGCTGATTTGTGATTAAACATTAAACATTGTTTTTGTTAGACTTTTCATCTTTTTTTTACACCGTCTCATACTTCGGCAGTAACCAAAGCCGGCAGGTCAGCGCTACCCTTAGGGCTTGCGAACCTCTTGAAACAACTGTTCGAATCAGTGCGATGGCTGCAAGGTTGTTGCAACTGCTGGCAGTGGTGGGATGGCTGCGAACTCTAGGCAACTAGTGGTAGGCTGCGGTGTGATATCCCATGTGGGGCCATCAACCAGTGATTGAAACCTGCTCCACCAATTTCCGGACGCGAGCAGAAAGGCGGGCTCCGCTGTAGCTGAGAAGCACAAAGGCGAGCCGAGATCAGTGCAACAAGCCCTGCGTGAGTGCGGGACATTCTTTTACTAAGTTTTGTCAGGCATCGTAAGTGGAGAGAACAGAGATGGTAACTGTGGTCGTCGTTACTGCTGGGCTATTTGCAGGAAGGCAATAGTAGGAAAACCAGCACTCGGAACAGTCATTGATTTGAAGTTGTTGCGCAAACCGACATTGCTGGAACTGGAGCAGTCATGGATTTGAAGTCGCTGCTTGAACCAAAATTTTTAGAACTTGGGAAGGAGTTGCGTCTGGATGTCTCAAGCTGAGATAGCCAGAAGCGGTAAAGGCTAGCCTTGCATTGCAAGCTCTTTGAAATGGCTTGGAATCACTGAAGAGAGGGAATGAAAATTTCAAGAGGAACTTGAACGTAAAGGGAAAGAGGGAATTGAACAGAAACAGGTGGAAGAAGACTGGCAGCAGCAACGTGCCTTGGAAACGAAGTCCCGCTTAGAGCTCTGTGTTTGTATCTTGTTTCGCCTATATACTGTCGTTTTGTGTGGGTAGGACAGTGCCCTCCGTAAGAACGAATGACGAAGATGCCCCTGTGGAGCGATTTCCGCCTCGGTGGGCCCTTTCTCAAGTAAGAAAGTCCAACCGGATCCCTCAGGTGCAGGCTAGGCTTAGCGCGGCGTTGCCGAGCGAGGCTGGGCTACGCGCCTGCATGGGTTCTGCTCCGCCGACGACAGCTGTGCGGATTTCCGCTGTGTTACAACCTGGCGCAACAGCCATGTCCACGCAATCATCAACGCCTACATGCCCCCAGTCTGCTTCGTCTTCGGATGGAACGACTTCGGCTCGTCCCATGAATTGCTCCGCCGCCTCTGTGCCTGTAACCCTCCCTCAAGCAACTGTGCCAGTAGGATCGATTCACTCTTCCCTTCCAAGGCCAACTACAGCGTGTCAGCCCCTGACACCACCACAGATGCCGCCAGTGTGTCGAGCCTCGCTTGCACTTGCTGCTAACTCGTTCCGCGTCACCATCAAGCCTACATTGCGCTTTGATATAACGACTATCCCTCCCCGGTGTGTCCAAGCCACAGTTGACCAAATTCTAGGTTCTACTAACTACTGTGGATTTGTCGTCCATCGCCCATCGAACACGATTACGGTGAACTTGCCATCATTGGTGGACGCCCAGAAAATGTGTGCAGTTACTCAAATTCCCCTGGATGCGAATGAGCATGTCCCAGTGCAAATATATTTTGCCTCTGGCACTGACACCCTCCGCTGCGTCGTTTACCATGTTGACAGCAGAAGTCCCTCTGAGGAGGTGCGAGCAAACATTCGTTGTTCAACTCACGCAGTGTTGCAAGCACGGCATCTGGGGCGCCGGGGTTCATACCTACTCACCCTACAAGGCCCACTGACTTTGCCTGAGTACCTAACCTATTATGGTGCGATTATCAAACCACAGCCTTTCCGACCTCGTCGTATATTTTGTTATCACTGCCATAAAGAAGGGCACATGCAAAATACCTGCCCTAATCCGGCAACTGTGGCCGACATGAATGAACCAATAGCGCTTTGTGCCCTATGCAAATCGGCGGACCTTGACATGCGCTCCCCCGCTTGTCCAAAGAAGAAGCGAACGAGGCCGTCGCGCAAGCCGTCTGGAAAAGCAGATATTCCTACAAGTAATCGCTTCGCTGTTCTTACATGTGATGAAACCGACTTCCCTGCACTTCCTTTACTTGACCCACCTGCTCATCATACGTCTTCTCAGCATGTTCATACGCACAAGCGACCAAACCTCGTGGATCAAATGGTACACCAAAACGGCCAGTGCACCAATCACATGTGGATGCCGCAGATGAAGACGCTGTTTTAGACAATGCCATTGCAGAGGCTCGCCAACGTCTAGACGAACTCACCCAGCTCCGAGAACAGCGCCGCTCTCACCCCTCTCGAAGAAATACAATACCTCATGATAAGATTTCAAATGAATCACCTCCAATAAGCATCAAACCACAATCACGTGCAGACAACACGTTAACCCCGAATACCCAGACAGTGGATAAAATATTAGCTCTTATGGAGCAGGTGACCTCCCTCATCGTAGAAGCTTTTCGGCCTCGCAATGGATAATGCACTGTCTTAGGTGGGGCAGTGGAATTGTCGAGGCTTTGTGAATAAGGCATCTGAGGTGAACATCCGTCTTCGCGACAAAAAGCTAAAGGCGTGGGCCTTCTTACTTCAAGAGCATAACTCACTTCCTCGCTTTTCAGGATTCTGCGCTTACCATTCACCTTCCATTCCTGATCGCCGTGGTATCACCTCTTTCCTCAGTCCAGGTAAATCTGCAATTTATATTCACACTTCAGTTCCCCACACACCGATCGACCTTTCACGCTGGTGTAATACACGCCAAGAGGTGGTAGCACTCCTAGTTAAGCCTGTACGCACGCCACTTATACTAGTTTCCTTTTATGGCCGTCCTGGTTCCGCATCTCCTAATCTTGGATGGGTTCGTTTTCTGCGTTCTACCTACTCGGGTGTCTCTATTGTAGTCGGTGGAGACTTCAACGGCGCACACACCTCGTGGGGTTACCCACCGGATTCTCCCAGGGGTAAACACATCCAGGGAAGCTTTTCAGATAATTCTTTTCATCTTTTAAACCACCCGCATACATCTACCCGTCCACGAGGTGGGCCTTATTCACCTGATTTGACTTGGTGGTTAGGCCCTGGTAGCCCTCGTTGGGCTGTTGAACCAGATACCTGGGGTAGTGATCACAGTCCTATCTTTATCTCTCTCACTCCTTCGCGGATACGTAAAATACGCCGTAGCGTACGAATAACATCATGGGACTCTGTACGCGCAGACAATCGCTTATCTGATTTCACCCCATCATCAGCATTGTCTACTCTCTCTGCTGTTCTTGCGTCCCACACGATTACCACCACTGTAAATGAAGACGAGCCAAACCCGGACATCCACCTCCTGAATCTTTGGGCTCTGCGTCGCCAGGCAGATCATTATGCTGCTCGTAACCCCGATGACCCATCGGCTATCCCCGCTCTTTACCGGGCTACCGCGCGTGCGAGGCGGTATGAAAAGCGTCTGGGAAGGCAACGTTGGGCTTCATAGTGTGAGCGCCTGACCTCCAAGCAGAGTATCGACAACTTTGGAGAGTGTTTCACGCCATTAAGCGCTCTTCTCAAGTTTCTGATTACTCAGAGAGCATTCGCCTTGCGATGAATGTAGATCAGGACACATTTGCAAAACAGGCGGCCAGACAGTTTTTTCCCCACTATGATTCCCCCTCAACTTCTCCACCTTGCTTACCGGTTACCGAACACCCCGATGCGATTACTTCTGACCTAACCTTGGCAGAGCTGCTGGCCTCCATTGAACGCCTCAAATCTAACTCTGCTCCCGGGCACGACGGCATACCTAACTCCTTATTCCGCAACTTGGAAGGGACTGCTTTGCAGGCCCTGCTTGATGCATTCAATGACGTGTGGCATTCTGGTGATCATGCAGGACGAGTGAAAGCATTCTATTGTTGTTCCAATACCGAAGTCAGGTCATCCTCCAGTATCTCGCTCGGCCCTTCGTCCAATTTCCCTGACGCCAACAATCTGCAAGCTTTACGAAAACATTCTCGCCACTCGCTTATCGTGGTGGTTGGAATCCCATGATTGTTATCCAGAATCCCAAATTGGCTTCCGCCCGCAAATAGGAACGGAGGACGGTCTTGCTACTTTGGCTGCTGACGTGCTTCACCACATTCCGCACAGTCATCTTGTTAGAACTGGGATCGCTACAGATATAACAAAGGCATATGATAACATCCTTCACTCAGCCATTCTTGCCTCTCTACAAACTCTTGGTCTTCCTCACAGGTTTCTCCTCGCCATTCACGCATTTCTAACAAATAGAACATTCATTGTGCGTGTCCATGAAAAGCCCTTTGGTCACTTCGCCTCAAACAGAGGAGTGCCCAAGGGCTCCGTTCTCGCCCCTACATTATTTAATGTGGCCTTCATTCCACTTGTTCGAGCCCTAGAGGTCATCCCTTCTATACGCGTGCTTGCGTATGCCGATGATATAACCTTATGGTGCTGTCACCCAGATACGTCTGTCCATTAGGCGGCCCTCCAGCATGCGCTGGATGTATTGACATTTTGCCTCCCTCCTTTGGGCATAACTCTTTCGCATGCAAAATCCTGTTTCATTCGAATTGGAAATAAAGCTGGCTTACGGAAAGCTCCCGCTATAAATTTAATGATAGATAATAGCCCAATTTCTCAGGTACAAACCGTTCGCATTCTTGGGCTTCGTCTTCATTCCTCTGGGACTGGCACCCCGTGGCTGACAGCCATCCGTAAGACCGCTCACGCTACTTTAGGTCTTATTCGTCGCAT
Organism: Amblyomma maculatum; assembly: GCA_023969395.1. Classification (NCBI taxonomy): domain Eukaryota; kingdom Metazoa; phylum Arthropoda; class Arachnida; order Ixodida; family Ixodidae; genus Amblyomma; species Amblyomma maculatum. Next base: position 25,964 of record JAJIZL010044899.1, read on the forward strand.
AGCTATGCGCTCTGGCGGCGCGCGTGCTCACACGGCCCGCCAGCTTGTTCGCTCTGTCCTCCAGCCACGTATAATATACCAGGCACAGTTTCAACGTCTCAACAGCAGACAGTGGGACTCCCTTGAGACCATCAATCGTGAGGCTATGCGTGCAATCACATATCTTCCCCGCCTAACACCCATACCAGTACTTCAGGAGTATGCCCAGCTAAATACTCTCACTGAACTCGTTGATCAGCGGATGACAAACAGAGCTCGCAAACAGTCTTTACAACTACATCATTTAAATACACTGCCTCCATGGTCGTACAGCCAGCTCACGGACAATCGCCCCACTGCTTCCCCGTCAGTATCATCCGCACATCTACCTGAAGGGTGCATACTATATACCGACGCATCACATACTGCAGAGCGAGGAGTTACTTCTGTGTATAGTCCCTCTCATCCGCATCTCAACACTCACGTGACATATACCGCGGATACGTGCACCCCTCTGGCACTGGAACTTCAAGCAATTTTTGAATGAATGAATGAAGCCTTTATTGAAAGGAAGGGATGGCTCTCGGCCGCTGTTTGGGTTCTTGGGGAGTTAGGAGGGATGGGAGTGTAACTTCTTCGTCTTAACGGTTCTTCAAGCTGTTGCTTGTTGCTTGCCATGCGGCCGATCTTCGCGCTGTAAGTCGACCTCTCTCACACTACTCGAAGCAGGCCGCTCTCACTGCCGTACGTAGCAATGGAGTGTTGTATTTCGGTGCTTGATATAACCTGACCTGCTAATGTGGGCATGTCGTCGTGTAGAATATGCGTAATTTTGTTTCTTCCTCGTGAAAACGATGGACATTGCCATATAAGATGTTCTAGGTCTGCTGTACACTGTTCCTGACAGTGCGTGCATATGTTGTGTTTGAGTGTTTCGTGTCTTCGGAGAAACCACTTGTCAAGTATGTGCGGTGTGTAAGCAGCGTTTGTTATTACTTTGTTGAGAAATATTTCTTGTGGTCGAGTGAGCCCTTTCGTGTCCTCAAACACCGGCGTTGGTGTCGCTTCATCTAATCTAAGCTTACTGTCGTGTTTTATTTTGGTGCGTACATAGTGCATCATCGATCTGCCAGAAGAGCCTTTAGTGAGCATTGTTTGGTAAGGATTTAAGTCTGTCGGTTTAGGCATGGAGTTGGGGTGTGGGGCATTGTACGTTTCATCAAGCCCACCCTCTTGCGCGGCGGCCGCTTGCGCGGCTGCGTTTCCCCCGTCCGTGCCAGTATGTCCTGGTGTCCATATAATTTGAATTTCTATTCCAACTTCCCGCATTTCCTTCAGCCTCTTTCTGATGTCCTTGGCCACTGCGTCGTCTGTAGTTGGTGCCGTCAGCTTTGCAATCGCTGCATATGATTTGGTTAAAATTCGATAACCATTGAAGTTATCTTTTCTGGCTGCAGCGGTCGTAATAGTATTTATGGCTCCCCATATGGCAAGCAACTCGGAGTGTAAAATTGTTCCTCCAGGTAGGTGGCACGTGTGCTGTCCGTTGTGCTGAGGCGCTGGCACACACACCCATGCCACATTCACCCTTTCATTTCTAATTGCAGCGTCAGTGTAGATGTCTGTTGTATTGAGTGGTCTTGTGAGGGCAGTTCTCTGTGCTAAAAGTTGCCTAGCTACCCCATTCCGCCTACTAATAGGTCGCTGTGGCCTTAGTGCGATTACCGGCGCCTCCCACGGGGGTGAAGTGTCTGTTCCCAGGGGCCTCGGAGCAATGTTGATTCGGTTGTCCCATGCCATGATCTGCTGCCCTTGGGTTGTGTTTTCCAATCGGGATCGCATTCTTATTTTTGCTTCTCTTATAATGTCTTGTATGGGTGGTATGCTGACCATTTTAAGCAGCTCTTCATTTCTCGTGTGCTTAGGAAGCCCAGTAATGGTGCGAAGAGTGGCCCTGTGTAGCTTTTCGATGTCTTTAACGTCGCGATTAGAAAACTCACAGACAGGTGCCCCGTACAGAATCCTGCCGACAGCAACCGCTCTAGACAGTGTTTGGCACGATTTTTGCCGGGCTCCACCGTATTTGTTTGAAATCCGGCGAATCATATGCAACATCGGGGTCCAGTTACAATGCCATACATTCCCTTCCACCAGTTCCTACATTCAATGCAGTTCATCTTTACACAGACTCTCTCACTGCCCTTAAACAGCTTAAGGCCGTTCGACGCACATTCCAAATAACACAGTCCATACATTTGCTATGTTCAAAGTACCCATGTCCTATTCGCATACACTGGATTCGCGGCCATGCTCGCGATCCACATAATATACAAGCAGATGCTATGACGCATATAAACGCATCAGGCGATCCACCACCTTCCCCTGTTCCCCCAGATCCGTTCCTGTCCCACGTTTCCGATTCGCAAGTTCTGCGCCACCGAACACGCGCTCTCATTCCTCCGTGTTCGCACCCTCTCTCCCGTAGTCTTACTCGGCAGGAGGAGGTGACAGTGCGCCGGATCCAGGCAGGGGCGGCTCTGACCCCATCTGTTCGACATCGATGGCGGCAAAAAGATCTACCAGTGGCTGACAGGTGCCCTCGCTGTGAGACTCCACCTGACGCCTGCGATGTGCGTCACTTGTTGTTGACGTGTCCATCAACGACGCACATTAGGCAACGGATAATCATGAAGGTGGGCCTGCGGTGGAATCCCGATAGTGATTATGAGAAATGGACAATGGACAATCGCTATACTGCCAACCTTCTCGAATGCATAAGCACAACTGGACTTCACTCCTTCTTTTAACTTTCTATCTCCTGCATCCCATTCCCTCTTCTCAACTTATGCCTTGTGGCGAACTCTTCGAAAAAAAAAGGTGCCTCAAGGTAGAGATGAAAGGCGCTCGTTTTGTAACACAGGCTCATGGTGCAGAACAGGAATCGTTCAATATAACTGACCTGATGCGACCGTTAACTAAGAGAGGAGATTGGTTTTTGCTTGGTCAACATCATGCAAACTTGCGAGACGCGAGGTTCTTCTCTGGAAACGTGGCCACAGCGCTTATTAATTAGGAACCAATGAGGGGGCACACAATCGCTGGCCTGGAGAAAGAGGAGACAGAATACGACGCATGCCATCGTAATCTGCCTCCTCCTTCTCTCCATCTTTTTTTCTTCTTTATTTTCTCTTCTTTCCGCATGAGGCAGCGGAGGTGGCTCGGCTACAGAGCCAGTAGCAGGCCCGTGCATTTTCGTTTCCTAATTCTTCCTTCAGCCGTAACAACAACAGATTACGACGAAGTGAAATCGATTCTCTATCTACCCTGATGGGGCTGGGGCAGGTACGGCACCGCCGCTTGAGGCGGGGGCTAGCCTGACACCGAATTTTTATCTGTTGTGGGCCGTCATTCCACCCGCCTCTGCTTCGGTGGTGGACGACGGCTGTTGTTGCGGCGCGCGTCTTTCTTTCCCTCTTCCTTTTACCTATTCTATTTTCTCCTGTCTGCACGAGGCCACGGAGGTGGCTCAGCTACAGAGCCAGTAGCAGGCCCGTGCATTTTATTTTCGTTCTTCCTACAGCCACAACTATCTACATCGCTTCTTTCAACTCTTACCTTCCTCCCTTCCTTTACGGCGTTCTACTTGTGTCTACGGAGAATTGTGACATACTGCACTTTGTCTATCCGGTAAATCAATTTCAAGCAACGCTGATGCCTGCCGTACGAACACCGCCTTGACATCTGGGCGGTGTTCGTACGGCAGGAGCGCCTCCCCACACAGGCTGTTTGCTGTGTGGGGAGGCGCTCGAGGAAGCGGAAAATGAAAAGCGCTGCACGGACGCATGATCGCCGGCGGGGTCAGCTTCGTGTATGCATTAATCCCCTGGTGACCTCATGACCTGTCGTGACGGTACATCGCGTGGCCGTTGTCGAACACAACCAGCACTTGATTGAACGCAGTAAAGTTCACCGATATTCCATAATTATTTTACAGGAAAGGAAAGGCGCAGTATCTGTCACTAGCCTAATCGCGCTATCAATTATGAAGAGCACTGCGCGATCCGAGGCGTAAAAATGGACTTTTGTGCCATGGCTAGTGGACTGTCACCTGTGTCACCAGCCAGAAACTATAGATTATTGCTTTGTGTGTTGTCGTGATGCAGTTTTTTTTTTTTTTTTTTGGGGGGGGGGGGGACATTCTTCAACAGGGGCATGGCTCAGTAGGGGCATGGCTCAGTAGGTAAAATGCTGGGCTGGGGATCCAAGGGTTGGAGATTCGATTCTCGCTAGAGATGTGGTTATTTATTTATTTTAGACTATCGCTCTCGAAAGCGTGACACTTCTGCTCACAACCATCTGTCGACAATGATGAGGCATTAATTGATTCCGCCTTAAAATTTATATTCTGTGGCAAGAGCCCTTCCGTTAGCAAATGCTATATAAGGTTTGTGGGGTTTAACGTCCCAAAGCGACTCAGGCTATGAGAGACGCCGTAGTGGAGGACTCCGGAAATTTCGACCACATTGGGTTATTTAACGGGCCCTGACATCGCACAGCTCAGGGGCATCTTACTTTTCGCCTCCATCGAAAAGCGGCCGCCGATGCCGGGATTCGATCCCGCGTTCTTGGGAACAGTAGCCGAGCGTCGTAACCACTGCACTACCTCGGCGGGGCATGTGATTACCATACGCAGCAGCAATTTTAGCCTTCCGAAATTCACCAGTACAGTTTTCGTGGTACACTGTTTTTAATGCTTAAAAACTGAGTGGGTATGTTGGCAGGTTTGTGTCAGCACGAGTTTGTCGCACGATCAAGTTCGAGTGGAACCAATTATAAAAAGAATGAGGCAATTAAGTAAATCGGACATTGAGATAGCCAGAGGGGGTAATAGTAATGCTTAAATGGGGTCACCTGGTACTATAGACTTCCGGTAACATATGCCTAACTTGACCGTGGCGGTAAATTCGAAATGGTCGGACGTTAAAAAGCTGGAAAAGCCATGATTTGCGTACACAAATGATTGGGCGCAGTTAGAAGGTAAGTAATCAACCAACTGCAGTCTGAAAAAATCCGAGAGCACGGGGAACGCCTGAGCGTTGCTGCTGTACATGGTACACGCGCTCCTCTTGTCGAACGCAATCAGCGTTCCATTGAATGCGTCAAAGATGCCCGGTGTTTTATAGTTAGTTTATAGGAAAGGAAAAGCGCAGTATCTGTCATTCGGGGAATCTAGCTGACATATCCCCAAAACTGTCGCGCAATAAAGCCTTTAACTCCCTCACTCGGGGACAACACCTTGTTGCGAATGTGGGATTGAAAAGGAAATGCAACGAAGTGGTGTCCGTGTGCTGTGCGATGTCAGCGCACGGGGTCTTTCGCAGTCCCTCTTCTTCTGCTTCCTCTCCTTCTTTATTTGCTATTTTCTCCTTTGTGCGCACGAGGCAGTGGAAGTGTCGCAGCTACAGATGATGCCGCAGATGTCGCAGCTGATGGTAACCCTTGCCGATCTCGCCCATGTCGCTACTCGCTGAAGTGCCTCTTCTGCCAAAGTCTGCAGAGCTTTCCTGCCACTGCCAGGCACAAGGACGACGACGTCGTCCGCGTAGGCCTGTAGCGACACGCCCTCTGGCGTTGGTTGCTCGAGCAATCCACGCACCACTACGTTCCAGAGGAGAGGCGACAGCGGAGAACCCTGCGGGCTGCCTAAGGTGGGACGCGCTACCGCGTCTCCCGCTTGAGAGCGGAACACCACCTCTCGGTCTGATAGAAACGACCTCAGCAGCGCGCAGAGATTTCTCGGGCATCCCCATTGTCCGAGCGAAGCAAGGACTAGGGGATGCCAAACGCTGTCGAACGCTCCACGGAAGTCGATTGATATTAGCAGTCCCTCTGCCCTTAACTCTCTAATTTTAGTAATTAATGCGTGGAGAGCGTGTTTTGCAAAACCGAATTGGTTTATATGCAATAGGCTTTTACTCGCCATGAAATGGTACAACCGACCATAAAGGAGACGCTCCAACACTTTGCCCAGTGTCGAGTTCATAACTATGGGTCTATATGAAGATGTCGCCTCTGGTGGTCTACCTGGCTCTGGGAGAAAAATGATTCTACCTTTTCTCCAATGGAGGGGGAAATATCCCAAGCGTAAGGCGGACGAAAATATAAATATGAGGAAATTTGGTATTATTTTCCATAACTCCCGGACAATTTTCGGAGTAATTCCGTCGAGTCCCGATGCTGTTCCTTCCTTGAGCCTTGAAACGGCCAAGTCAATCTCTCCATACGTGAAAGGAACGTCATCGGGACCTCCTAAATTCGGATCCGTTGCAAGAGATCGTTGTTCTTTGTGCAATTGCGTGTCTATGTTATGGTCGTCCGATGCGACTTGTGTGTCCAATAATAATTGAGCTGTTTCTAGAGTGGACTTTGTCATTGATCCGTCCTCCGTCCTAATGGGAGAGGACTACTGGAGCCTGTAATTTGGAAAATGCTACCTTAAACGCATGTCCGAAAATGTTGGACTTTAACGAATCTTTAGCTATAATTTTCATTTCGGAATTTCGAGCTCGTGCAACGTTATTTCGGTAAACTCGTAATGATTCGTAATATTCTTTACCGAATTTTTGACGTAAGGTGTAATCCTTTGTCCTTTGGTATCTTCGTCTCATTGCTCTGATTTTTGATTTCTCTATTGCCAATTCTTCTGTCCACCAATTGCACGGGGACTTAGTTTTTGAATTTTGAATAATTGTCCGGGAGGATAAATTCTTCCGCCT
>JAJIZL010044900.1:0-11757 GCA_023969395.1 Amblyomma maculatum
AAGATTATCCTTGGCTGTCCCAAGAGCGGAGGTGGTCACCGCCCGGCCGACTACACCTCGGGCTGTCTGGTGAGCCGCCTCGTTTCCAGGGTTGCCAGAATGTGCCGGTACCCAAATCAATTTAATGTCCCTATCTGGGAAGGGAATCTTATTAAGAATATTTAGAGTAGATTGTGCACTTCTACCTCGGGCGAAATTGTGTATGGCAGTCTTGGAGTCGCTGATGATAATATCTGCCTCTGAATTTGTAATGGCTAAAGCGATGACTGCTTCCTCAGCCATTGCGGATGTGCGTACACGGAGGGAGGCTGAGAAGGCTGTGGCGTGTGTTCCCGTAACCCCTGCCACTGCAAATGCTCTTTTTGGAACTGCATACTCAGCCGCATCAACGTAGATAACACCCGGTTGGTGCTTATGAGTCTAATGAAGAGCCAGGGCCCTGGCCATTCTCCTACCCTCGTGGTGTATAGGATGCATGTTTTTGGGCAGAGGCTTAATGGTGAGCCGCTTCCTGATTGGTGTTGGTAGATCTCTCGGCTCATCTATTTCTGGCTCTGAATTTGCGTCCAGTGCGCCGAGGATGCTTCTGCCTGTTTTAGTTTTTGTCAGCCGCGCCATCTGTGTGGTGATGTGGGCCGCGCAAAGTTCCTCGAGTGTGTTGTGAATGCCGAGTTGAAGAAATTGTTCTGTAGATGTGTAATGAGGAAGCCCTAGTGCCGCTTTGAATGCTTGTCTGATGAGGCACTCCAGCTTGGTCTTCTCTGCGGCATAGAGCTGTAGGTGGGGCACTGAGTAGGTAAAGCGGCTGAGAACAAATGCCTGCACTAATCTGCACAGGTCTTTCTCTCTCATGCCCCTTCTCCTGTTGGCAATTCGTTTAATAAGACGGATTGTCTGATGGGTAGTGGCAGAAAGCCTGTTAATCGTCTCCGCATTCTTGCCATTACTCTGGATGAAGAGGTCCAACACCCTCAGTCTCTGGACTTCTGGTATGGGTTGTCCGTTAACCTTAACAGTAAAGGGAATAGAATCTTGATGTGCTCGCCTACCTCTCCCCTTACCTCCAATGACGAGGAGTTCAGATTTAGGTTGTGAGCAAGTGAGTCCTGCTTGTGTGGCGTAATTTTCTACCTGGTCAACTGCAAGAGCAATTTATAGCTAAGAGAGGCAGGTGAAGAGGTCGGTCGGCGGTAAAGAGACCCCGGCCTGCTACAACACTCTGGGGAAGGGGGAAGAGGAAGTTAAAGGAGAGTTAGGGTATGAATGAAGGGTGATGATGTCATAGCACTGTGAGGTTTCACTTGTGACTTGGTGAAACGCAACATGCCGCGCATGTCTTGAACACACACCAACTGTCAGTGAAGAAACACCACCACAGTTTCAAAGAACTCCACACTCTCGCATGCCAGCACAATCGCCGGAACACGCACCAGAAAATCTGAAAGTACCAAGTGGGCAAGTATCACGTTTATTGGTAAATAATAATATTTACTATTATTTACCAATACACGTGTGAAACTCTCCCACTTGAGGAGAACACGCAAACTCGTTGAACTCAACGTGCCGCATATGTCTTGGACACGAACCACTTGTCTAACACACGCGGAAGCACGCACACAAGGCACTTCAGCAGAAAAAGCTCAAAGTGCACTGACACATGTTTTAGTACAAGCGTCTATGCAAGTGTCACATGCACACGCAATTGTCACAGGCGGGAATCTAGGCCCATTTCACTTGAAAAATCGAACCGGGAATTCAACATGCGCCAGTTATCCGCAAACGGTTAACTCTTTGAACTGCCTATTCCTCAATCCCTATCTCTAATAATGAAAGCAAAATATAAATAATTTCGGCTGCACGTTTTAGCGAAGGCGAGGTGCAAGCGGACCGGAGCAGTCGCGCCACAATGGAGGCAGGTGGCCGTGAGCAGAAACTTGCTAGCATCGATGCTGTCGCTTCTATACCAGCGACCATACGGCTCAGCCATCCCCAAGAAGGATTCTGTTTTGACACTCGACTTATTAAAGCGATATCTTCACAACGCCAGGTAAAGAGGCGTCAGCGTGGCTTTGCTTCAGCCGTGTCAGTGCGGGAGAGCATAGCCGTTGTCATGGCAACCGCCGCAGCTGGGATGGAGCCTCGCCTTGCCTGGCACTTCGTGCGGTTAGCATGGCTGCGGCGGCCGTGTCGGTGACGGCGCTCTGCCTGCTGTGCACGTGCGTGACGGCACGACACACCACTGGGCCTTATAAAAAAAATGTGTCCGCTGGCAATCGAACCTCCATCCCTCGGATCCCCAGCCGAGCGCTTTACAAATCGCGCCACGCTCGGGATTTTTTTTTTGTATTGCAGTGAAGCACTCTGAGCCAATTTTGACCAGGTCGCATCCCGCAACCTGTCATACCGAGATCAGCGCACCTTAATTCTTCTCTAGCGTGAAGATGATAGTAGGGATGATAGGCTAGTTAGCGGTGCATTGCGGGTGAGCGTGTACTCAGCATCGGACAGCATAGAATAATTGAACAGGTTTGGACTGCATTGGGACTGACTAGTAACTACCTTGTACTAATTAGACATTATTCACGACTAAATAGTGATGCGTAATGGCAATGACTAGCTATTACGTCATCACATGGCGACGTCTGGGCTTTGACGCCATCACCGGCAGTGACGTCATCTTGACGTCACATCTGGTCATGTTTAATAAACAACACTGACAGATAATGAAGTCGTAAAGAAAAGGAGGAAGGTGTGACGTCACAACCGGTCACGTTTAGCACACAGAAGTGACGTCATATTGAAGTCGTAAGGAAAAGGTGGAAGTGAAAATAAAGAGAAAGATGCGGCGTAGAGGTGGGCATTAAGCTATCGTTGCACACTAGGTTTAACATTAGTGAAATGAGCAGCAATTTTTCATTCAAGGCAACAAAATTTAGCTCACTTTTCTTTAAGTTTTTCATATCGTCGGCGTGCAGGACTAGGAGATGCAGCAGACACGAAGCGGCAGCTAGTGCTGTCATCGCACGGTGGCGCCGGCCGCCGGGGAAATTATCTGCCCCAGTTTGATCGCCGGCTAACGGCCGCCGGCCGCTGGCACATCGCAAGATTCGCCAAATCGCTTGGTTCACAGGAAAAGAAGGGCGGAGTATCTGTCAAACTTGTTCTGTGGACACTTGAACCACGCTGTGAAGAAAGGTAGGAATGTCGGAGTCAAAGAGGAAAGAGAGGAAGGGATAGGCTTTCGCATTTCTGCAGTGTGGGTTCCAGAGATCTCTCGGACCACTTTGGTTCCCGCTCCTGCGCTTCGCGGCGTGAGCGTCGCCATTGCCCATCCGCAGCGCTAATGCGTAAGCATTTTGTGGCTATGCAGGAAGATTTCGCGTCCGCATGACGTTGTCGGTGCTTTATTTCTCTGTCACACGAACACTTCTGATGCTCATTGAACTAGGTCTGCATCGAGGCTTTGAAGAAGGATTGAAGCATCCGGCGCTACGCAAGCATTTTCAATTTGGAAAAAATAAAAAAATCAATTTACAACCTTAGCGTATATACAGAACACTAGTTCTGTGAGCCATGTGTGAGAACGTAAGCCTTCAATAGGAACAAACGGACAGAAGATATAATATGAGAACAAGGTTTGTGGTTATGCCTCGGCCTAAAACGTTCAAAAAAGATAAACACGTGTCTTGAAGAAGGATGTTGAGTAGATGAGTACGTTGGAACCTATCGCTCCAGTCAGGCGAGCCCTATTGCTCGTAGAGTTTGCATCTACTTTTACCTAACATTTGGCACCAGAATATAACAATATTACGCGATGTTAACTGCTTTAACCGTGGCTACCTTCTAGTCCGGGTTTCTTGTTTGCTTATGAAACCACCAATTTTGTTCAGTATGGCCAGACCAGTCCTTAACACAATTTCAATGAAAAATGAGCTTCCCCGAATATTAACTGTCATTGCAAGCCCGCACTTAACAAACTTTCTAGGGTTCAAGTTGCGGAAGTTCATTCTTTATTCTGTGCTGAGCTGGTTGCTATCCAAGAAGCACTTCGTTCTTGCTTCCTATGGCTCACATTACCTTCCGCACTGAAGCCCCTGTAGAACAAGCCGGCCCCGACGCATCTGTAGTAACCCAGAATTACGTCAGAGAATACGTCGTCTTACCGCTCTCATCCCGCAACCTATTCGAATTGAGTGTGTCCCACGTGACCTGCTCAGTTCAATAAGCTCAGCATGCAGACTCTGCAACTCGCTTTTAGACTCTACCCAATCCAATATATTGCTTCCTCAGCATGAATGATGCTACCATCCTCTCGCAAGAAGGGGCCCCTTCGGCGCCGCACACGTGCTCTCGTCCCTTCGTATGCGGTAGCCCTCGCCCACTGACTTACCCACCAAATGTACAGACTGGGCACACGGGTCCTATTACTGCTCGCTTCTCAACTTTATCAATCGGCTGAGTTTTCCTGATCTATTTAAAAAAACCCTCTTTTTTAGCTCCCTTTACGTCTCGATTCAATAAGCAATGATATAAAAAATCATTACGTGGTTCCAGGAAACGCAGTGTATTCTTTATGAATACTTCGCCATAATATAGGCTTCATTTTGTAATGTAATAATGATGCATATAATGCACAATTGATATCACAGTCTTATATCAATTCCCACAACATGCACATGCTGCGCTCCTTTTAACCTTGCAGATTTGAATAAAGGGCAGAGTTTACTTTTTTGCGCGGCACGATAAAATAGCAGTAACGGGCAAAACTCTCTTCGAACACCGGAAGTTCCCGGATGCGTGATGCCCCTAAATATTGATTTTCTTATTTCGCCCCGAATTCTGCTGTCCTTTAACCTTTGCAAGTTGCTCTACTTGGTATAGTTTTCACTCCTCAAGACTTATGTCAGGTCAGGTTATAGTTATAAATGTTAAAAGCAAGGGATTTGCTTGCCAACACACCGGAAACTAATGCACTCAAGGGAACAGCCTCAGAAAGTGGAGGTCGCTACTCGGCTGCTTCTTAGCCGAGACATTTCAGTTATTTCCGTCTGCCCTGATAAAGACGTGACATTTGACCTCTCTGCGGGATATCTCTTGTTTCGAATTTTATTCATTCCTAGCACACTAAAGTCGCATCTATGGTTGACACTTTTTGGTGCATCAACATGACAAGCATTGTTTTATTAGTGCGCATGTAGTTTCGTTCGCAGCTCGAATGTTGGATTGTTGTGCCTTTGCCAATTTCGGCGAGTTCTTTCTTCGGGCTCCTCAATTCCGTTCATGAACCATCTGCACCCAAATTCTACTGCTCTTTTCATACTCCGCCTTTACAATGGTAGATTACGTTCCACTATATTACCGAGTTGCAAAGTTTTTTAAGATTACAAATCAGCACACTCATCCTACCACAGCTTCCAAACGGGCGTCGCGCTCAATTCACTCAAGCCCATAAGCGAGCACGTCTAGTCGCTGTTTGACCACGTGATGAGGGTAGCCCGGGCAAGCAGCTACTTCCGTTTGGGATGAGTCCAATGACAACGTCTGTGCATAACTGCAAATGGCGTTCGAAGCTTGAAATTTGTTTCAGTGGCTTGTGGGATACAGTGCAGCATTATTACATCTCTATTTTAAGCCTTCACGGTATTTGGCGGAATAGATTCCATAGCTTATTTATGTGAATCAGCACTGCCATCAATATTGGTATTTGTTTAGAAACGATAAACGCAAGCACCCTTCATGTATTCATTATTCTAGCAGAATATTTTACTGATTTTGTGATTCCCTGAATTATGGCCGCACAGTTCATTTCTTTTTGCTCGCCGCCGGTCGAACCGCGAGTGTGGTCACCCTCCCAATCACGCGACTACCAACTACGCCGTGTACTCATCGTCCGCCTCGCGCTGGTTTAAACCGGTGCTCTCGCCACCACATGAAAGCTACTTAGTAATGGTATATAGGCTGCTTAACTGCTGATCGCATCCACAGTCTAGATATGTAAATGCGGTGTCTGGGCAGTCTCTACACTGCTTCGCAAACCGCAGGCCGAATGGGACAATCCTGCTGATAAGGCCCAGAGCTAGGCGTACACAACTTACAATCGTTAATTAGGTTCGACCGGGTGGAGCCCCGCCACTCATTTTCTGATATATTATAAACGATTATTCAACTCTGTCCATGTTATCATTATTACGTCAGGATGACCAGCCCGAAAAAGCTCCCGCTGTGTGATCTTTTACCTCAGTGACTATTGGCCCCCTTCCCATGTGCCGCACCACGAGCACCCTCAATATTCCTTCAGTTCTTTTCTGTCTGGCGTTATGGGGAGTTCGAATCTGGTTTCCTAAAAATCATTCGTAGCGAAAGAGGGCTATTAAACAACACAAATTGTGGAGTACTGCAGAAGTACATTTTAGCCCCTCACTTTGTTTATTATTATATTTATTCCTCTCATACATGCACTTTGCTCACTACTTAATGATAAAGTGTTAGTTTATGTTGATGATATCACTACATAGCCTCAAAATTGCTCCGTCCAGGGGCAGAAAAACCTCTTGCAAAATGCAATCAATCCCCTTCAAAAATTCCATAAGGCGCAGATGAAACTGGCGACCGTGGAGGATGGTATTAGTAGGTAATACGCTCTAATATAGATTCAGGTTGCCCGTGGCAGCTGAACACAGGACCTTCGAATTTCACGTCCGGTCGTCTACATACTAAGCTATGCTGACGATTGTTTATTATTTTTACTTTGAACCTATTTTTTAGTGTGTCCGCTAGCCCGATCCTTCCACATAGCGTTGGACTATGAATTATGATGAATCAAAAATTATTTTGTTTTCTAAGTTATTTTGAGAAAGGCTTTTAGTTGCAAATGAAATTAAGTGCAATGTTCAAAGGGCGATGTAACGATTTTGCGAGCACAGTTTTTGTCTGCAGTGCCTAGGATGTTTCTGCTCGAAATTTTCTATGCAATGCACTTCCTTAATGCGTTCAGAATAAAAAGCCTGGTTCAACTCAGTTACAGAAACGGTTTGGTAAGAATAGGTGCTTAGGCTTATTTTTGCGTTTATCGTAGTGTGCGAAGTATACGTATTTCGTTTAATGTGCTGCGTCGTACACAAAGTCATAAACCTGTGCAAATTGAGCCCATGTCGTTTCATTCCTTGATATGGAAACATTTGAGAGGTCAGTATGGACCCTAAAGTGCGGTGAGGCAAAAACCTTTATTACCCGGTGGTTGTCAATTTCAGGTGGAGACATGGTTTGTTTATTCATTTTTAACTATCTCCTTCGAATTATTAAGGCCTATCGCCTTAATAAGCATCGTCTGAAAAGGCGTCAGAAAGTCGAAGCAACAGCATAGTGCAGGTCCGTCTCTGAAACAGGGTTTGAGTGAGCTAGCGTTGTTGACCGGAACGCCGAAATATCCCGCTTAGACTGCATCCTCGAAGTAGGCGAAATTGGAACGCTTACAGTACCTTATGACGAAACCTTACCAAAGCAGTGTCTGCCCGATAGCGCGGCGGACAGTGCTCTGGCCATGCGCTGCTCCCTACTCATCGCTAGGCCTATTTTGTTTCCCACCGGTGGATCATGAAACGGCGTATAAAGTTCTCGAGAGAAAGAGTAATTTATAGCTAAGAGAGGAAGATGGAGAGGTCGGCCGGCGGTAAAGAGACCCTGGCCTGCTACAACACTCTGGGGAAGGGGGAAGAGGAAGTTAAAGGAGAGTTAGGGTGTGAATGAAGGGTGATGATGTCATAGCACTGTGAGGTTTCACTTGTAACTTGATGAAACGCAACATGCCGCGCATGTCTTGAACACACACTAATTGTCAGTGAAGAAACACCACCACAATTTCAAAGAACTCCGCACGCTCACATGGCAGCACAATCGCAGGAACGCGCGCCAGAAAATCTGAAAGTACCAAGTGGGCAAGTATAACGTGTATTGGTAAATAATAATATTTACTATTATTTACCAATACACGTGGGCTGACTCTCCCATTTGAGGAGAACACGCACACTCGTTGAACTCAATGTGACGCATATGTCTTGGACACGCACCACTTTTCACTGAACACACATGCCGTCACACACGCGGAAGAACGCACACGAGGCACTTCAGCAGAAAAAGCTCAAAGTGCACTGACACATATTTCAGCACAAGCGCCCATGCAGGTGTCACACACACACGCAATTGTCACAGGCGGGAATCTAAGCCCATATTTCACTTGAAAAATCGAACCGGGAATTCAACATGCGCCAGTTATCCGCAAACGGTAACTCTTTGAACTGCCTATTCCTCAATCCCATTCTCTAATAATGAAAGCAAGATATGATTAATTTCGGCTGCGCTTTTTAGCGGAGGTGAGGTGCAAGCGGACCGGAGCAGTCGCGCCGCAACGGAGGCAGCTAGCCGTGAGCAGAAACTTGCTAGCATCGACGCTGTCGCTTCTACAATGCGATCCCCAAGAAGGATTCTGTTTTGACACTCGGCTTATTGGAGCGATAGCTTCACTACGCCAGGTTTCAAGCCGTCAGCGTGGCTTTTCTTCAGCCGTGCCAGTGCCGGAGAGCATAGCTGTTGTCATGGCAACCGCCGCAGCTGGCATGGGGCTTCGCCTTGCTTGGCACTTCGTGCGGTGAGCGTGGCTGCGGCGGCTGCGTCAGTGACGGCGCTTCACCTGCTTCGCATGTGCGTGACACCACGACACACCACTGGGCCGGATTCCTCATAAAAAATGTGTCCGCAGGCGATCGAACCTCCATCCCTCTGATCCCCAGCCGAGCGCTTTTCCAACCGCGCCACGCCCGGGAATTCTTTCTTTATTGCATGGAAGTACTTCGAGCCAATTTTGACCAGGTCGCATCCCTCAACCTGTCATACCGTGATCAGCGCATCTTAATTCTTCTCTAGCGTGAAGATGGTAGTATGGATGATAGGCTAGTTAGCGGCGAATTTCGGGTGAGCGTGTACTCAGCATCAGAAAGGATTGTGTTGGACTAGAATCATTGAACTGGTTTGGATTGCATTGGGACTAACTAGTCAATAACTTGTACTAATTAGACATTAGTCACGACTAAATAGCCATGCGTAAGGACAAAGACTAGCTATGACGTCATCACATGGCGACATCACGACTTTGACGCCATGACCGGATTAGACGTCATCCGACGTCACATCTGGTCGTGTTTAATTAAGAAAAGTGACACAATGAAGTCGTAAGGAAAAGGAGGAAGGTGGAGTGAAAATAAATAGAAAGATGCGGCGTAGTGGAGGGCATTAAGCTATCGCTACACACTAGGGTTAACATTAGTGAAATGAGCAGAAATTTTTCATTCAAGGCAACAAAATTTAGCTCACATTATTTAAAGTTTTTCATATCGTCGTTGCGCAGGACTCGGAGATGCAACCGACACGAAGCGGCAGCTAGTGCCGTCATCGCACGGTGGTCCCGGCTGCCGGCGAAATTATCTGGCCCGGTTTGATCGGCGGCGCGACACGCCGTCGGGTCGCACTTCGCGAGATTCGCCAAATCGCTCCATGTGAATCGCCTTTTAATATAATAACAACTGATTCACAGTAATTGAAAGGCGCAGTATCTGTCACACTTGTTCTGTGGACACCTTGACCACGCCGTAAAAAAGGTAGGAATGTTGGAGTGAAAGAGGAAAAAGAGGAAGGAGTAGGCTTTCGCATTTGTGCAGTGTGGGTTCCAGAGTTCTCTCGGACCACATCGGTGCCCGCTCCTGCATTTCGCGGCGTGAGTGTCGCCATTGCCCATCCGCAGCGCTAATGCGTAAGCATTGTATGGCCATGCAGGAAGATTCCGCGTGCGCATGACTGTGCCGGTGCTTTATACCTCTGTCACACGAACACTTCCTATGCTCATTGAATTCGTCAAGGCTTTCAAGAAGGATTGAAGCATCCGGTGCTACGCGAGCGTTTTCAAATTGCAAAAAAATAAAAATTAAATTTACAACCTTAGCGTATATATAGAACACTACTGCTGCGAGCCATGTGTGAGAACTTACGCCTTCAATAGGAACGAACTGACAGTAGATATAATGTAAGAACAACTTTTGTGGATATGCCTTGGCCTAAAACGTTCAAAAAAGATAAACATATTTCTTCAAGAAGGATGCTGAGTACATGAGTACGTTGGAACCTATCGCTCCAATGAGACGAGCCCTACTGCACGTAGTGTTTGCATCTACCTTTACCTAACCTTTGTCACCTGAGTATAACAATATTACGCGATGTTAACTGCTTTTAACCGTCTTCTAATGCGGGTTTTTTGTTTGCTTATGGAACCACCATTCTTGTTCAGTATGGCCAGACCAGTCCTTAACACAAATTGAATAAAAAATGATCTTCCCAAATATTACCTGTTCCTGCAAACCCGCGTTTAACAACATTTTTAGGGTTCAAGTCGCGGAAGTTCATTATTTCTTCTGTGCTCAGCTGGTTTTGCTATCTAAAAAGCACTTTGTTCTTGCTTTCTATGGCCCACATTACTTTCCGCACTGAAGCCCCAGCAGAACAAGCTCCCCCGACGCATCAGTAGTAACCCAGAATTACTCCATAGGATACGTCGTCTTACCACTCTCATCCCGCAACCTATTCGATTTGAGTGTGTCCCATGTGACCTGCTCAGTTCACGAACCTCATTAGATTCTGCAATCCGTATGGAGACTACCCAATCTAATAGCTTCCTTCCTCAGCATGAATGATGCTACCCTCCTCTCACAAGAAAGGAACACCTCCAGCGCCGCACACGTGCTCTCGTCCCTTCGT
This sequence comes from Amblyomma maculatum, assembly GCA_023969395.1. Classification (NCBI taxonomy): domain Eukaryota; kingdom Metazoa; phylum Arthropoda; class Arachnida; order Ixodida; family Ixodidae; genus Amblyomma; species Amblyomma maculatum. The sequence goes on from JAJIZL010044900.1 coordinate 10,801, forward strand.
GTGCGGTAGCCCTCGCCCACTGACGTACCCACCAAGTATACGGACTGTGCACACGGGTTCCATCACTGCTCGCTGCTTAACTTATCCGATCGGCTGAGTTTTCCTGATCTATATAACGACCCCCTTATTTTAGCTCCCTTTATGTCTCGAGACAATAAACGATGATATTAAGAATCATAACGTGGTTCCAGAAAACGTAGTGTACTCTTTATTAATACTTCGCCGTAATATAGGCATCATTTTGTAATGTTATATGGAGTCATATAACGCACAATTGAAATCACAGTCTATATATCAATTGCCACAACATTCACATACTGCGCTCCCTTTAACCTTGCAGATTTGAATAAAAGTACAGTTTACTTTGGAGCACGACACCATTTAATAGCAGTAATGGGCAAAACTCTCTTCAAAAACCGGAAGTTCCCTGATGCGTGATGGCCCAAAAATCGATTTTATAATTTCGCCCCGAATTCTGCTGTCCTTTAACTTTTGCAAGTTGCTCCACTTGGTATAGTTTTCACTCCTCAAAACTTATGTCAGGTCAGGTTATAGTTTCCATTGCTAAAAGCAAGGGATTTGCTTGACAACACACAGGAAACTAATGCACTCAAGGGAACTGCCTCAGAAAGTGGAGGCCGCTACTCGGTGGTGTCTCAGCCGAGACGCCTCAGTTATTTCTGTCTGCACTGATAAAGACGTGACATTTGACCTCTCTGCGGGATATCTCTTGTTTCGAATTTCATTCATTCCTAGCACACTAAAGTCGCATCTGTGGTTGACACTTTTTTGTGCATCAACATGACATGCATTGTTTTATTGGTGCGTATTTAGTTTCCTTCGCAGCTCGAATGCAGGATTGTTGTGCCTTTGCCAATTTCCGCGAGCTTTTATTTTCGGGCTGCTGTCACCCGTTAATAATTAAGGGGGTATTATTAACGATGCGCCCTTAACGGT
>JAJIZL010044900.1:11767-29796 GCA_023969395.1 Amblyomma maculatum
CCTCGCGCCGTGCCGACTTGATGAATATGTGCGCCGATTTCGTGACAGCTGCTCAATTCCGTTCATGGACCATCTGCACCCTAAGTCAACTACTCTTTCCATACTCCGTATTTACAATGATGGATTATGTTCCGTTATATTAGCGAGGTGCAAAATTTTCTGTGATTACAAACAAACACACTCATCCTAGCACAGCTTTTAAACGTGCGGCTCGCTCAATCCATTCAAGCACAGAAGCGACCACGTCTAGTCGCTGTTTGACCTCGTGATGAGGGTAGTTCGGTCAAGGAGCTACCTCCGTTTGGGATGAGTCCGATGACAATGTCCGTGCATAACTGCGCCAGGTGTTCGATGCTAGAAATCTGTTTCAGTGGCTTGTGGGATACAGTGCAGCATTCTTACATCTCTATTTTAGGTCTTCACGATATTTGGCCGAATAGTTTCGATAGCATAGTTAAGTGAATCGGCACTGCCATCAATATTGGTATTTTTTCGGAAATGGCTAAATGCAAGCGTCCTGTATGTATTCATTACGTCTATCAGAATATTGTGCTGATATTGTGATTCCCCGAATTATGGCCGCACAGTTTATTTCCTTTTGCTCGCCGCCGGTTGAACCGTGCATGTTGTCACCCTGCCAACCACGTGACTACCAACTACGCCGTGCATGCATCGTCCGCCTCGGACTGGTTTAAACCGGAGCTCTCGCCACCACACGAAAGCTACTTAGAGACGATGTATAGGCTGCTTAACTGCGGATCACATCCACAGTCTAGACATGTAGATGCGGTGTCTGTGCCGTCTTTACACTGCGTCCCAAAATTCAGGCAGAATCGGGCAACCTTGCTGATAAGGCCAAGAGCGAGGCGTACACAACTTACAATCGTTAATTAGGTTCGACCGGGTTGAGCGCCGCCACTCATTTTCTTATATATTATAAACGATCATTCGACTATCTTCATGTTAACAATATTACGTCAGGATGATCAGCACAAAAAAGTTCCCGCTGTGAGTTCGTTTATGTCAGCGACTATTGGCTTTTGCCTTGTGCCGCACAACGAGCACCCTCAATATTCTTTCATTTGTTTTCTGTCTGGATTAATGGGGACTTCCAATCTGGTGGTCTTAAAATTATTCGTAGCGAAAGACTGCTATTACACAACAGGAATTGTGGAGTACTGCAGGGGTCAATTTTACCCCCAACGTTGTTTCATATTGCATTTATTTCTCTCATACATGCACTTTCCTCACATCCTAATGTTAAAGTGTTAGCATACGCTGATGATATCACAACATGGCCTCCAAACCGCTCAATCTAGCTGCTGCATAACCTCTTGCAAAATGCAATCAATCCCCTTCAAATATTCCTTAACAACATTGGCCCATCCCTCAATCTCTTCAAAGCCTGCAATGTCCATGTGGGTAATTAAGCGGGCCGCCGAGCGTTTAAATCCAATCCATTCGTACTTATTGTTGACAATGCAAGACTCCCTGAAGTGGAACATACCAAGGTTTCGCGCCTGCACGTTCATTTTGCAGGAAAAGGCTGAGTCCGTTTGCCAGATGTACGCAAGAGTGTTATGAACACACTGGAACTCATCCGAAGAATAGCAAATCGTTCTGGTGGTGCCCGCTGAGATACCGCTCACCAACCTGTTCATTCTCTCTTTCAACCTCGGCTCCAATATAAGACATAGTTTCAAAAACCGAAAAGACGACAACAGTCCACACTTGAGGCACTCATCCACGAAGCCATACACGATACGTCTCTGGAATGTCTGGACCACCTCCTACCGTTCGCTCCAGGAATACGCCCACCTCAACACCTTGGCAGAATTAACTGCCCAATGACATACAAGCAGAGCAAGAGTGAGTGCGTGAGTCAGAAAACTTTATTTACACCGACATGGAGCAAGAGAAGATTCCCTTCTTCCTGAATTCAAACATTAGCCGCCTCCATGGGATTACCGCCATCTGGCGGCGCATCTGTAATGAAGTGCAGATGAAACTGGCGACCGCAGAGGATGGTATCAGTATAGGTATTACGCTCTAATATAGATTCAGGTCGCCGATGGCAGCTGAACACAGGACCTTCGAATTTCGCGTCCGGTCGTCTACAGACTAAGCTATTGTGACGGTTCATTATTTTTACCTTGAATCTATTTTTTAGAATGTTCGCTAGCGACATCCTTCGACATAGCGTTGGACAATGAATTATGATGAATCAAAAATTATCTTAGTTTCTAATTTATTTTTGCGCTAGGCTTTCAGTTGCAAATGAAATTCAGCGCAATGTACAAAGCGCGGTGTAACGATTTTGCGAGCACAGTTTTTGTCTGCAGTGCCTAGGATATTTCTGCTGGAAATTATATATGCAATGCACTACCTTAATGCGTTCAGAATAAAAAGCCTGGTTGAACTGAAATATAGTAACGATTTCGTAACAATGATATACATCTGTTCTCGGAGTTTATTGTAGTGCGATGTATACGTCATTTCGTTATGTGTGCTACGTCGTACACATAGTCATAAACCAGCGCAAGTTGAGCCCATGACGTTTCGGTCCTTGATATGGAAACATTTGAGAGCTCAGTTTGGACCCCTAAAGTGGGATGAGGCGAAAACCTTTATTACCCGGTGGTTGTCGATTTCCAGTGGAGACGTGGGTCATTTATTCATTTTTAGCTATCTCCCTCGAAAGTGTGACACCTCTGGCGAAGCCTCTGCCGACAGCTCCTACTAACCACGATGAGGCAATAAAGGCTTTAGGCCTTTCGCCTTAATAAGCAGCGTCTGAAAAGGCGCCAGAAAGTCGAAGAACAGCATAGTGCAGGTGTCTCTGAAACACGGTTTGAGTGAGCTAAGCGTTGTTTAGTGGAACGTCGAAGGATCCCGCTTCAACTGCATCATCAAAGTAGGCGAAACTTCAACACTTACAGCACCTAATGACGAAACCTTATCAAATTAGTGCCTGCCCACTAGCGCGGCGGACAGTGCTCTGGCCGGGCCGTGCGCTGCTCCCTACTCGTCGCTATTCCTATTTTGTTTCCCACCGATTTATTTATGGCAAGGGAAAGGCGCGGTAACTGTCTCACCTGTTTTCTGTGAACACCTCAGCCGCCGTAAGGGAAGGGAGGAAGGTGGGAGTGAAAGTGGATAGAGAGAAAGAGGAGCCGTAGTGGAGGGCTACGGAGCAATTTCGACCACCTGGGCATCTTGAACATGCGCTGACATTGCTCAGCACACGGACGGCTCTTCGTTTCGCCTCCATCGAAACGCAGCCGCCGAGGTCGGGTTCGAACACGGGTACTCCGGCACAGTAGTCGGGCGTCTTACCACTGCACCACCCCGGCGGGGCATCCCACCGATGGCTCATGAAACGGCGCTATGAAGTTCAAGAGAGAAAGAGAAAGAGTAATTTATAGCTAAGGGAGGTAGGTGGAGAGGTCGGCCGGCGGTAAAGAGACCCTGGCCTGCTACAACACTCCGGGGAAGGGAGAAGAAGAAGTTAAAGGAGAGTTAGGGTGTTGTCGTTGTTGTTGTTGTTGTTGAAAACTTTTATTGTCCAACAGAGAAGGACCACACCACCTGGGCCGCTCTGTCTCACCCCCCTTTAAGGGGGAGGGGACTTAGCGGCCCAGCCGCACGGGATGGTCGCATTAGATGCTGGCCGGTTTGGTTTCGCCGGCGGCCTCTGCTGCCAGTTGGACGGCGGTGAGTTGGAGCTCAGGGTCCGAGCTTCGCAATAAGGTTTCCCAGGCTTCCCTACTGCTAACGTTTTGCGCCCTGCCTGGAGAGTAAGCGCACTCCCAAATTATATGGTCGAGGGTTCCTCTCGCCCCACACTTTTTACATTTATCGTCCTCGCAGTCCGATCGGATATGTTTATTTAGTACTGGGTTTGGGTATACTCCAGTCTGCAGGCGTCTCCACGCCATTGTCTGACCTCTATTTAACGCCGTGTTTGGTGGGGAAAAACGCCTCCGGCATTGCCTGTAGTGTTCTGTAATGTCTTGATACGAGATTAATCGCCCTTCTCTATTATGTTCTGCCTGAGCCGAGCCATCTTGTACAGCTCGGAGGTAGAGATCTCGAGCTGCACTGTGGGCCGCCTCATTACCGCTGACAGATTCGTGCGCCGGGGTCCAGATGATGTTGATCGTCCTATCAATCACTCCTTGTGTTAAAATTTTGGTGGTGAGGGGGTTCACCCTCCCCCTACTGAAATTTTGGATTGCAGTTTTACTGTCGCTAATAATATATCTCGCTTTGGTGCCAAAGCAAGCGATCGCTATCGCAGCTTCCTCCGCTATCTCGGTTTCTTTTCCTAGTATGGTAGCCACCGAGATGAGGGTGCCTCCCCCATCTACCGCCGCTATGGTCATGTATCGACTGTGTCTGTTTCCTGCCACATCTACGCAGGCAACTTCATTTGAGGGTTTGCTCCGATATATTGTTTCTATCGCTTCCGCCCTTTTTTGTCGCCTTTCCCTATTAAAGTCAGGGTGCATGTTTTTGGGTAGGGGAGGGACTCTTAGGTGCGCCCTGATTTTCGTGTCAATCTCAACCCTTTCCTTTTGCCCCCTGTCTGTGGCTATTCCAAGGTTAGGGGGTGAAAAAAGGGTGATGACGTCATAGCACAGTGAGGTTTCACTTGTAACTAGTGAAACGCAACATGTCGCACATGTCTTGAACACATACCAATTGTCAGTGAAGAAACAGCACCACAATTTCAAAGAACTCCGCACTCTCACATGGCAGCACAATCGCAGGAACACGCACGAGAAAATCTGAAAGTACCCATACACGCGTGATACTCTCCCACTTGAGGAGAACATGCGCACTCGTTGAACTCAACGTGCCGCATATGTCTTGGGCACGCACCACTTGTCTAGGAGACGCGGAAGCACGCACACGAGGCACTTCAGCAGAAAGAGCTCAAAGTGCACTGACACATGTTTCAGCGCAAGCACGTATGCAGGTGTCACAAGCACACGCAGTTGTCACAGGCGGGAATCTAGGCCCGTTCCACTTGAAACATCGAACCGAGCCTTCATCATGTGCCAGTTATTCGTAAATAGTCTACTCTTTGAACTGCCTAACCCTCAATCCGGTTCTCTAATAATGAAAGCAAAATATGATTAATTTCGGATGCACTATTCAGCGGAGGTGAGGTGCAAGCGGACCGGAGCAGTCGCGCCGCAACGGAGGCAGCTAGCTGTGAGCAGAAACATGCTAGCATCGACGCTGTCGTTTCTACACAGCGACCCGATACGGCTCAGCCATCCTCAAGAAGGATTCGTTTTGACACTCGGCTAATTGAAGCGATAGCTTCACTACGCCAGGTAAAAAGGCGTCAGCGTGGCTTTGTTTCAGCCGTGTCAGTGCCGGAGAGCATAGCCGTTTTCATTGTAGCCGCCGCAGCCGGGATGGGGCCTCGCCTTGTCTGGCACTTCGTGCGGTTAGCGTGGCTGCGGCGGCCGCGTGTCGGTGATGGCGCTCTGCCTGCTGTGCACGTGCGTGACGGCACGACACACTACTGGGCCGGACTCCTTACAAAAAAAAATGTGTCCGCTGGCAATCGAATCTCCATCCCTCGGATCCCCAGCTGAGCGCTTTACTAATCGCGCCACGCCCGGGATATTTTTTGTATTGCATGGAAGCACTCTGAGCCAATTTTGACCAGGTCGAATCCCGCAACCTGTCACACCGTGATCAGCGCATTTTAATTCTTCTCTAGCGTGAAGATGATAGTAGGGATGATAGGCTAGTTAGCGGCGCATTGCGGGTGAGCGTGTACTCAGCATCGGACAGCATAGAATAATTGAACAGGTTTGGATTGCATTGGGACTGACTAGTAACTAACTTGTACTAATTAGACATTATTCACGACTAAATTGTGATGCGTAATGACAATGACTAGCTATTACGCCATCCCATGGCAACGTCTGGGCTTTGACGCTATGACCGGTTGCGACGTCAGGATGACGTCACATCTGGTCGTGTTTAATTGACAAAAGGGACCCAATGAAGTCATAAGCAAAAGGAGGCAGGTGGGACGTCACATCCGGTCATGTTTAGTAAACAATAGTGACGTCATATGAAGTCGGAAGGAAAAGGAGGAAGGTGGCAATGAAAATAGAGAGAAAGATGTGGCGTAGTAGAGTGCATTAAGCTATCGCTACACACTAGGTTTAATTAACGTTAGTGAAATGACAAGCAATTTTTCATTCAAAGCAACAAAATTTATCACCCTTTTCTTAAGTTTTTCATATCGTCGGCGCTCAGAACTCGAAGATGCAGCCGACACGAAGCGGCAGCTAGTGCTGTCCTTGCACGGTGGTCGCGCACAGGCGCGGCCGGCCGCCCTGCCGCCGGCGAAATTCTCTGGCCCGTCTTGATCACCGGCGAACGGTCGCCGCCGGCCAGCTACACGCCGTCGGGCGGCGCTTCGCAGGGTTCGCCAAATCTGTCCATGTGAATCGGCTTTTAATATGATAATAATTGGTTCACAGGTAAGGAAAGGCGCAGCATCTGCCACCCTTGTTCTGTGGACACCTGAACCACGCCGTGAAGAAAGGTAGGATTTTTTGTTTCAGTGTGCTGTGCGATGTCAGCGCACATAAAAGATCCCCAGGTGGTCGAAATTACGCCGTAGCCCTCCACTACGGCTCCTCTTTCTCTCTTTGCACTTTCATTCCCATCTTCCTCCCTTCCCTTACGGCGCGGTTGCGGTGTCCACAGAAAACAAGTGAGACAGTTACCTCGCCTTTCCCTTTCTATAAATAAAAAAAAAGGTAGGAATGTCGGAGTGAAAGAGGAAAGAGAGAAAGGGATAGGCTTTCGCATTTCGGCAGTGTGGGTTCCAGAGTGCTCTCGGACCACTTTGGTGCCCACTCCTGCGTTTCGCGGCGTGAGCGTCGCCATTGCCCATCTGCAGCCGGCGCAGCGCGCTGCTCTGGATGCGCGCGCCAATATTTCACGTGCGCATGACGTTGTAGGTGCTTTATACCTCTGTCACAAGAACACTTCTGATGCTCATTTAACTCGATCTGCATTGAAGCTTTCGAGAAGGATTGAAACATCCGGTGCTACGCGAGCGTTTTCAATTTGTAGAAAATAAAAATTCAATTTTCAACCTTAGCGTATATATAGAACACTTCTTCTGTGAGCCATGTGTGAGAACTTAAGCCTTCAGTAGGAACAAACTGACAGGATATAATTTGAGAACAACTTTTGTGGTGATGCCTTAGCCTAAAACGTTCAAAAAAGATACATATTTCTTGAAGAAGGATGTTGAGTACATGAGTACGTTGGAACCTATCGCTGCAATGAGACGAGCCCTTCTGCTCGTAGTATTTGCATCTACTTTTACCTAACAATTGTCACCCGAGTATAACAATATTACGTGATGTTAACTGCTTTTAACCGTGGCTACCTTCTAACGCGGGTTTCTTGTTTGCTTATGGAACCACCATTCGTGTTCAGTATGGACAGACCAGTCCTTAACACAAATTCAATGAAAAATGAGCTTCCCCAAATATTAACTCTCCCTGCAAGCCAACGCTTAGTAAAATGTTTAGGGTTAAAGTCGCGTCAGTCCATTCTTCTGTACTGAGCTGGTTGCTATCCAAGAAGCACTTCGTTCTTGCTTCCTATGGCCCACATTACTTTCCGCACTGAAGCCCCTGCAGAACAAGCCGACCCCGACGCATCAGTAGTAACCCAGAATTACGCCAGAGAATATGTCGTCTTACCGCTCTCATCCCGCAACCTATTCGAATTGAGTGTGTCCCACGTGACCTTTTCAGTTAAGAAAGCACAGTAAATTTGGCAACCCGCCTGGAGACTCTACCCAATCCAATATCTTGCTTCCTCAGCATGAATGATGCTACCCTCTTCTCGCAAGAAAGGAACACCTTCGGCGCCGCCGCACACGTGCTCTCGTTCGTTCATGTGCGATAGCCCTCGCCCACTCACTATACCCACCAAATATACTGACTGAGTACACCGGTCCCATGACTGCTCGCTGCTCAACTTTATCGATCGGCTGAGTTTTCCTGATCTATTTAACAACCCCCTCTTTTTTAGCTCCCTTTATGTCTCGATGCAATAAGCAATGATATTGCCAGGGGGCGCTCGCAGCGAAAGACGTTGAAGTGGCGCTCGGAGAAAGAGGACGAAGTGAATCGGCTATTGCATCACCATCGTGAAGTGCATTGCATTTGACATTAACGAAGGTGCTGGTTCGGGGTGGCAGCGTGACACTGTCCGCATAAACTCGAAGCACATTGAGTGGTCGCTGTGTACTGCTGAGGGCCACTGCTTTCTCAGTTGAAAACGAGACCTTAAAATCCCGGAGGTCAATAATTGCGCCATATTCACGAAGAAAATCTACGCCCAGAATTAGGTCACGTGAGCAGCTTTTCAGAACGAGGCAGCTTACCACAAATGTCGACTCTTGAATTTGAACCCTGGCCGTGCACATGCCTAGAGGAGTAACCAGATGACCACCCGCAGTGCGAACGTGTGTGCCAGCCCACGGAGTCAAAACCTTCTTGAGAATCGCGGCAAAGTGGCTGCTCAAAATAGAATAATCAGCGCCAGTATCCAACAAAGCTCGAACATGGTGACCATCCAGTATTACTGGTATGTCCAACGACAGCTTCTCGCGAATATCAGGCTTCTGAGTGTTTGAGTGCTCTGCGTCGGTGTACGCGGTATGCTTCACCTGCAATTCGTCGTTGTTGCAGGCGCGTTGTTGCGGTGTCCGTTCCACCGGCAATTCTTCGTCGTTGCGGGTGCGTTGTCGTGTCATCTGTTCCACCGGCAATGCGTCGTTGTTGCGGGTGCGTTGTTGCGTCGTCTGTTTCACCGGCAATTCGTCGTTGTTGCGGGTGCATTGTTGCGTTGTCTGTTTCACCGGCAATTCGTCGTTGTTGCGGGTGCGTTGGTGCGTCGGTTCCACCGGCAATTCGTCGTCGTTGCGGGTGCGTCGTGGTGGCGTCGAGGTAGCGTTATAATTGGCAACCGCGGACTTTTCCAATGTCGATTCGTAGAGTTTCCGTGTCCGCGTCGATGGGGGGTCTCCCGCGCAGCGAAGTCCAGCGAGCCTACCCCCGAAGGTCGCTGGTTTCAGTTTTCCCGCTGGGGGCTGGGCGATCGGCCCTGCGCTGCCCATGAGGACCTCGCAGCAGATGGCGAAGGGCGAGCCCTGGGCGACGGTGATCGAGATTGCCGCAGACGAGACGGAACACCACGGCGCTGGTCATTGAGGAAATCTTCAACGGCTCGGGGCCGTTCGCCGTAGCGAGGCCGCGGAGAATCGGCGGAAAAACCTGCGAGGCCCAGTCGACGGTAGGGACAGCGCCGATAGACATGTCCTGGTTCACCGCAGTGAAAGCATAAAGGCCGTCGGTCGGGGGTACGCCACTCGTCTGCTTTCCGTCTAGACTGTCGGGAATCCGTTACGTATTGGATCACGGGGGCCGGTGTTGTACGAAAAACATTCTACTGGCCTAACCTTGCAACTGTCGTTAAGCGCTATGTTAAGAGCTGTCGGCAATGTCAGCGTCGGAAGGTTCCGCAATCAAAGCCTGCAGGCCTTCTCGTGCCCATAATACCACCACGCGCACCGTTTGATCAAGTCGGCATGGACCTTCTCGGTCCTTTCCCTCGATCCTCCGGGGGCAACCGCTGGATAATCATCGCCACAGACTACCTGACTCGATATGCCGAGACCAAAGCGTTACCTAGTGGTACAGCATCGGAGGTTGCCCATTTCTTCGTACACCAGATCATGCTGCGGCACGGTGCTCCGACCTGTATTATTACTGACAGAGGGACTGCATTTACTTCACAAATGTTGGCCGAAGTTTTTCATCTCAGCGGTACGGCGCATCGAAAAGCTACTGCTTACCATCCGCAGACCAATGGGCTGACTGAAAGGCTTAATAAGACCATTGCGGACATGCTGGCGATGTATGTCGACGCCCAGCACAAGACTTGGGATGCTATCCTACCATATGTGACATTCGCGTACAATACGGCAGTCCAAGAGACGACACGCTTCACGCCGTTTCGCCTAGTTTACGGCAGAGAGGTTCGGACGATGCTGGACGCAATGCTCCCTTGCGAAATAGATACCGAGCTTTCTACTGACGCCGAACACTTTGCCCAACATGCTGAGCAAGCACGCCAACTAGCACGCGTCCACATCGCCCAGCAACAGGACAAGGATTCACGCCGGTACAACCTCCGCCACAAACAAGCTTCCTACAACACCGGGGACCAGGTGTGGGTGTGGACTCCTGTTCGACGCCGTGGCCTATCAGAAAAGCTGATTTGCCGTTACTTCGGACCATATAAAGTCTTGCGGCGCCTCAGCGACGTTAACTATGAGGTCCTCCCAGATGGCCCAGAGCAGAGAGGCCGTCGGCTACCTCGTCCAGAGACAGTTCATGTCCTACGCATGAAGCCGTATTTTACGCGGTAACTGAAAGACGGCATCTGCAAACTTTTTTTTTTTTCGTTTGCTTTTGTCCACCTGTGTGCACGTGTGCCGTGTGCGTCACGCTTAAGGAGGGAGGAATGCCAGGGGGCGCTCGCAGCGAAAGACGTTGAAGTGGCGCTCGGAGAAAGAGGACGAAGTGAATCGGCTCCGGACTAGAAGGACGTACCTAAAGCTTGGACCTTATAATTCCACCTGCACCGGCTCGGATAGCCTAGCCCTAGTCGCCAATATCGTGACAATATTAAAAATCATTACGTGGTTGCAGAAAACGCAGTGTGCTCTTTATAAATACTTCGCCTAAAATTGGCTTCATTTCGTAATGTAATATTGAGCCATATGATGCACACTTGATATCACAGTCTTATATGGATTGCCACAACATGCACATGCTTGCTGTCTTTAACCTTATAGATTTGAATAAAGGGCACGGTTTATTTGGACTTCGAATCTGGTTTCCTAAAAATCATTCGTAGCGAAACAGGGCTATTCCACAACACGAATTATGGAGTACTGGAGGGGTACATTTTAGCCCCAACTTTGTTTATTATTGCATTTATTCTTCTCATACATGCATTTTCATCACTTCCTAATGTTATAGTGTTAGCATATGCAGATGGTATCACTAAATGGACTCAAAACAGCTCCGTCAGGGTGCAGCAAAAACCTCTTGCAAAATGCAATCAGTTCAGTTCAGGCGTTCAGTCGTGTCCGACTCTTCGTGACCCTATGAGCCATGTCACGCCACGCTTTCCGGTCTCTCACTATCTTCTTAACATCACATAGCTTCATCTGCAATGCCTCGAGAATGCCATCTAACCATCGCGTTCGCTGCCTACCCCTTCTCCGGCGACCCTCAACCTTTCCCAACATCAAATCTTTCTCCAGCGACTCCTCTCTTCTCATCAGATGACCAAAGTAGCTGAGCTTTAACTTTAGAATTTGACCCTCCAATGAGCAGTCAGGGTTTATGGTCGACAATATCGACTGATTTGATCTTCTGGCAGTCCAAGGAACTCTCAAGAGTCTTCGCCAGCACCACAATTCAAACGCGTCAATTCTTCGGCGGTCAGCTTTTTTCACAGTCCAACTCTCGCATCCATACATCACAACTGGAAAGACCATAGCACGGGTTATACGGATCTTGGTTGGCAGACTAATGTCTCTGCTCTTTACTAGGCGGTCAAGGCTAACCATTGCTCTCTTTCCCAGAAGCAGGCGTCTCCTAATTTCATGGCTGCAGTCTCCTTCCGAGGTAACAGACACAAAATGCAATCAATCCCCTTCAAAAATTTCTTAACAACGTTGTGCCATCCGTCAACCTCTTCAAAACATGCTATGTCCATGTGGGTAATAAAGACGGCCGCTGAACTATTACATCCACTCCATCCGCACTCATTATTGGCAATACAGCACTCCCAGAAGTGAAAAATACCAAGGGTTTGCGCCGGCATGTTCATTCTCCAGGAGAAAGCTGAGTATGGTAGGCAGATGTACGCAAGAGTGTTATGAACACAATGGAACTCATCCGAAGAATAGCAAATCGATCTGGCGGTGCCCGCTGAGATACCACTCGCCGACCTGTTCGTGCTCTCTTTAAACCTCTAAGGCATCGTTCCAAAACCGAAAAAAAAAAGAAAACGACAACGGTCCACACTTGAGGCACTCATCCACGAAATCAAGCGCGATACGTCACTGGAATGCCTTGAACAACTCATACCTTCCGCTCCAGGAGCACGCCCAACTCAAGACGTTGGCACAATTAACTGCCCAACCTCAGACAAGCAGAGCAAGAGAAGCTTCCCTTCTTCCTGAATTCAAACATTAGCCGCCTCCATGGGATTACTGCCATCTGGCGACACATCTGTAGTGAGGCGCAGATGAAAGTGGCGACCTTGAGGATGGCATAACTAGGTATTACCATCTAATATATCTTCAGGTCGCCCGTGGAAGCTGAACACGGGACCTTCGAATTTAACGTCCGGTCGTCAACATACTAAGCTATGGTGACGATTGTTTATTATTTTTACTTTGAACCTATTCTTGAGAATGTTCGCTAGCGCCATCCTTCGACACAGCTTTGGACAATGAATTATGATTAATCAAAAATTATTTTGGTTTCTAAGTTATTTTTGAGAAAGGCTTTCAGTTGCAAATGAAATTCAGTGCAATGTACAAAGCGCGACGTAACGATTTTGCGAGCACAGGTTTTGTCTGCAGAGCCAGGAAATTTCTGCTCGAAATTTTATATGAAATGCACTACCTTAATGCGTTCAGAATAAAAAGCCTGGTTCAACTTAATTTAGAAACGGTTCCGTAAGAACAGTGTTTAGTTTCTCCCTGAGTTTATCGTACTGTGCGATGTATACGTATTTCGTTTAACGTGCTGCGTCGTACACATAGTCATAAACCTGCGCAAATTGAGCCCATATTGTTTCATTCCTTGATATGGAAACATTTGAGAGGTCAGTTTGGACCCCTAAAGAGCGCTGAGGCAAAAACCTTTATTTTCCGGTGGAGACATGGCTTATTTATTCATTTTTAACTATCTCCCTCGAATGTGTGACACCCTCTGGCGAAGCCTCTGCCGACAGCTCCTGCTAACAACAATGAGGCTATAAAGGCTTTCGGCCTATCGCCTTAATAACCAGCGTCTGAAAAGGCGCCAGAAAGTCAGAGCAACAGCACAGTGCAGCATTTTTTTTTTTAAAGGAGAAAGCGCTAGCGACACATTCACAAGAAAGAAGACACGGACAAGCGCTCTCCGTGTCTTCTTTCTTGTGAATGTGTCGTTAGCGCTTTGTCCTTTTTTTTTTAAAAATGCTGCACCAACTAGCCCAACAAAAGTCCTTCTAGCATAGTGCAGGTGCGTCTCTGAAACGGTTTGAGTGAGCTAGCATTGTTGAGTGGAACGCTGAAATATCCCGCTTCAACTGCATCATCAAAGTAGGTGAAATTGGAACGCTTATAGTACCTTATGACGAAACCTTACCAATGCAGTGTCTGCCCGCTAGCGCGGCGGACAGTGCTCTGGCCATGCGCTGCTCCCTACTCATCGCTAGGCCTATTTTGTTTCCCACCGATGGCTCATGAAACGGCGCTATGAAGTTCTACAGAGAAAGAGTAATTTATAGCTAAGAGAGGAAGTTGCAGAGGTCGGCCGGCGGTAAAGATACCCTGGCCTGCTACAACACTCCGGGGAAGGGGGAAGAGAAACTTAAAGGAAAGTTAGGGTGTGAATGAAGGGTGGTGATGTCATAGCACAGTGAGATTTTACTTGTAACTCGTGAAACGCAACATGCCGCGTATGTCTTGAACAGACACCAATTGTCAGTGATGAAACACCACCACAGTTTCAAAGAACTCCACACTCTCACATGCCAGCACAATCGCAGGAACACGCACCAGAAAATCTGAAAGTACCAAGTGGGCAAGTATCACGTGTATAATAATATTTATTATTATTTACGAATACATGTGGTGATACTCTCCCACTTGAGGAGAACACGCAAACTCGTTGAACTCAACGTGCCGCATACGTCTTGGACAGGCACCCCTTGTCTTTGAACACAAATGATGTCACAAACGCGAAGCACGCACACGAGGCACTTCAGCAGAAAAAGCTCAAAGTGCACTGACACACGTTTCAGCACAAGCGCCTATGCAGGTGTCACACGCACACGCAATTGTCACAGGCGGGAATCTAGGTCCATTTCACTTGAAAAATCGAACCGGGAATTCAAAATGCGCCAGTTATCCGTAAAGGATCTACACTTTGAACTGCCTAACCCTCAATCCCATTCTCTAATAATGAAAGCAAAATATGATTTTTTTTTCTTTTTTTTTTCGAAGAGTTTGCCACAAGGCATAAGTTGAGAAATGGGGAATGGGATGCAGGAGATAGAAAGTTAAAAGAATGAGTGCAGTCCAGTTGTGCTTATGAATTCGAGAAGGTTGGCAGTATAGCGATTTTCCATTGTCCATTTCTCATAATCACTATCGCGATTCCACCGCAGGCCCACCTTCATGATTATCCGTTGCCTGATGTGCGTTGTTGATGGACACGTCCACAACAAGTGGCGCACATCGCAGACGTCCGGCGGAGTGTCACAGTGAGAGCACCTGTCAGTCACTGGTAGGTCTTTTTCCCGCCCTCGATGTCGAACAGATGGTGTCAGAGCCGCCCCCCCATGCCCAGATCCGGCGCACTGTCACCTCCTCCTGCCGAGTAAGACTACGGGGGAGAGGGTGCGAACACGGAGGAATGAGAGCGCGTGTTCGGTGGCGCAGAACTTGCGAATCGGAAACGTGGGACAGGAACGGATCTGGGGGAAGAGGGGAAGGTGGTGGATCGTCTGATGTGTTTATATGCGTCATAGCATCTGCTTGTATCTTATGTGGATCGCGAGCATGGCCGCGAATCCAGTGTATGCGAATAGGACATGGGTACTTTGAACATAGCAAATGTATGGACTGTGTTATTTGGAATGTGCGTCAAACGGCCTTAAGCTGTTTAAGGGCAGTGAGAGAGTCTGTGTAAAAATGAACTGCATTGAATGTAGGAACGGGCGGAAGGGAATAAATGGCATTGTAAATGGCTTGAAGTTCCAATGCCAGAGGGGTGCACGTATCCGCGGTATATGTCACGTGAGTGTTGAGATGCGGATGAGAGGGACTATACACGGCAGTAACTCCTCCCTCGACAGTATGTGATGCATCGGTATATAATATGCACCCTTCAGGCAGATGTGCGGATGATACCGACGGGGAAGCAGTGGGGCGATTGTCCGTGAGCTGGCAGTACGACCATGGAGGTAGTGTCTTTAAATGATGTAGTTGTAAAGAGTGTTTGCGAGCTCTGTTTGCCATCCGCTGATCAACGAGTTCAGTGAGCGTATTTAGCTGGGCATACTCCTGTAGTACTGGTACGGGTGTTAGGCGGGGGAGGTACGTTATTGCACGCATAGCCTCACGATTGATGGCCTCAAGGAAGTCCCACAGTCTGCGGGTGAGACGTTGAAACTGTGCCTGGTATATTATACGTGGTATATTATACGTATATTATTAATTTCGGCTGCACTTTTAGCGGGGATGGGATGCAAGCGGACCGGAGCAGTCGTGCCGCAACGGGGGCAGCTGGCCGTGAGCAGAAACTTGCTAGCATCGCCGCTGTCGCTTCTACACAGCAACCCGATACGGCTCAGCTATCCCCAAGAAGGATTCTGTTTTGATACTCGGCTTATTAAAGCGATAGCTTCAATAGCCAGGTTTCAAGCCGTCAGCGTGTCTTTTCTTCAGCCGCGTCAGTGCCAGAGAGCACAGCCGTTGTCATGGCAACTGCCGCAGCTGGGATGGGGCCTCGCCTTGCCTGACACTTCGTGCGGTTAGCGTGACTGCCGGGGCCGTGTCGGTGACGGCACTCTGCCTGCTGCGCATGTGCGTGATGCCACAACACACCACTGGGCCGGAGTCCTCATAACAAAAAAAAGTGTTCGCAGGCAATCGAACCTCTATCCCTCGGATCCCCAGCCGAGAGCTTAACAAATTTCTCCACGCCCGGGATTTTTAGCTTTATTGCATGAAAGTACTTCGAGCCAATTTAACCTGGTCGTACCCCGAAACCTGTCATACAGTGATCGGCGCATCTTAATTCTTCTCTAGCGTGAAGATGATAGTAGGGATGATAGAATGGATAGTTAGCGGCGCATTTCGGGCGAGCTTGTACTCAGCATCGGACAGGATTGTGTTGGACTAGAATAATTGAACTGGTTTGGATTGCATTGGGACTAACTAGATTACGAACTTGTACTAATTAAACATTAGGCACGACTAAATAGTCATGCGTAATGACAATGACTAGCTATGACGTCATTACATCGCGACGTCTCGGCCTTTACGCCATGACCGTCTGCGACGTCATCCTGACGTCACATCTGGTCATGTTTAATAAACAAAAGTGACACATAGTAAAGTAGTAAAGAAAAGGAGGAAGGTGTGACATCACATCCGGTCATGTTAAGTAAACAAAAGTGACGTCATAATGACGCCGTAAGGAAAAGGAGGAAGGTGGGAGTAAAATAGAGAGAAAGATGTGGCGTAGTGGAGAGCATTAAGCTATCGCTACACACTAGGTTTAACATTAGTGAAATGACCAGGAAGTTTTTATTCAAGGCAACAAAATTTAGCACACATTTCTTTAGGAGTTCTGCGCGCTCCTAGATTTAGACGACACGATGCATGCGGCAGCTAGTGCTGTCATCGCACGGTGGTCCCGGCCGCCGGCGAAATTACCTGGCCCAGTTTGATCTGCGGCGTACGGTCGCCGCCGGCCGGCGACACGTTGTCGGGCGGCACTTAGCAAGGATCGCCAAATGTGAATCGACTTTTAATATAATAATAATTGGTTCAGAGGAAAAGAAAGGCGCGGTATCTGTCACACTTGTTCTGGGACCCCTGAAGCATGACATAAAGTTTGATTTATAGGAAGGGAAAGGCGCGGTAACTGTGTCACTTGTTTCTTGTGGACACTTCAACCGCGCCGTAGGGGAAGGCAGGAAGGTGGTAGCGAAAGTGGAAAGAGAGAAAGAGGAGCTGTAGTGGAGGGCTACGGAGTTATTTCGACCACCTGGGGATCTTTAACGTGCGCTGACATCGCACAGCACACGGACGCCACTTCGTTTCGCCTCCATCGAAACGCAGCCGCCGAGGTCGGGTTCGAACCCGGGTACTCCGGCACAGTAGTCGGGCGTCTTACCACTGCACCAACCCGGCGGAAGGAAGGTAGGAAGGTAGGAATGTCGGAGTGAAAGTGAAAATAGAGAAAGGGGTGTGGGTTACAAGTGCTCTCGGACCACTTTTTTTTTACCTCGGCGGCTGCGTTTCGATGGCGGCGAAACGAAAAGGCGTCCGTGTGCTGTGCGATGTCAGCGCACGTTAAAGATCCCCAGGTGGTCGAAATTACTCCGTAGCCCTCCACTACAGCTCCTCTTTCTCTCTTTCCACTTTCACTCCCACCTTCCTCCCTTCCCTTACGGCGCGGTTCGGGTGTCCACAGATCAAGTGTGATAGTTACTGCGCCTTTCCCTTCCTGTGAACCAATTTAACTTTAACTTAATTTACAACCTTAGCGTATATACAGAACACTAACTACTTCTTTGAGCCATGTGTGAGAACGTACGCCTTCAATAGGAGCAAACTGACAGAAGATATAATATGAGAACAACTTTTGTGATTATGCCTTGGCCTAAAACGTTCAAAAAAGATAAACATATGCCTTGAAGAAGGATGTTGAGTAGATGAGTACATTGGAACCTATCGCTCTAATCAGGCGAGCCCTACTGCTCGTAGAGTTTGCATCTACTTTTACCTAACATTTGGCACCCGAATATAACAATATGAGGCGATGTTAACTGCTTTTAACAGTGGCTACCTTCAATTGCAGGTTTCTTGTTTGTTTATGGAACCACCATTCGTGTTCAGTATGGCCAGACCAGTCGTTAACACAAAGTCAATGAAAAAT
>JAJIZL010044901.1:0-21390 GCA_023969395.1 Amblyomma maculatum
ATTTCAGTAAGCTAAAAGAGCGAGGTGGTTGCCTCTTGTGACCTTTTTCATAATATTTTCTTTGCAGCCAAAGGAGACAGAGCCGCAGTGAAAGCTAGGTGGTGCTCCATGGCCAGTGCATTGTGGATGTGGGCACCCAGGAGCCTTGATGTTATACAGGACAAATCCTAGAAAGTAAAGTGAAGGGGTCAGAGCCTGAGTGGTGAGTACTTGAGGTATCAATGTAGGGAGCATGATTGATGTTCAAATATTACGTACATTTTCAGCCTAGTGCCAAGGAGTTTGTGCTCTTCATTTTAAATTTGGTTTTATTTTGCCTTCATCGAAAAGTGCCTGCCGCCGCCAGGATTTGACATTACCTCTTTGAGCGCATTAATAATGTGCCCTAACCTTTTACCACTGTGTCAGGTCACGAATGGCTAGGAGTATCCCTAGCTTCTAAAGGTAACTGTATCTTCATTGCACCTTTAAAACTGAGCTGTACTCCCATTGGGGATTACGGCGAGAATGAGCGTGAAAAAAAAAAAAAAAGATGCACGACCTCACCCGCCAGCAGGCAAACTCGCTCCTGCTCCCAAACTGACACATTCAAACGAGCGACGAAGAGTTGTGGAGAGCGATGCTGTTGTTAACAGCCGTACGCTGCACGACAGGAGCAGCAAAGTACACAAAAAGGAAAAAAAGCGCGCAAAATAAAATAAATTAGTCCAACCCAAAAGAGGCATACAAAGGAAAGATAAAGTATAAAAGAACTGGGCGGCATAGATATCTGTTCAGACCCTGCTGCCCATTTTTTCTCTCTCGTAGACTCTTGGAGCTTTTATGCCGGCTAGCCTGAATGTCCCTCTCAGCAGAGCCGGCAGTTTCCACCGGCCACTGGCAGCTGAGACGTCGCGCAGCCTCTCGAAGGCCTGACATGAGCACTGTCCACTTGCATTCGCTTAGAGAAGAATTCAGCAGCCTGCGTGAATACTTCTTTAAAAAGACTTGCAGGGGAAATGTCAGGCTAAGCCAGAGATTTAGATTTTTTTCTGGACACAATACCTACATTTTGACTGATTGTAAAACTGTCTGCGTTGCTAAGAAATTGTAAACATCTCTTCTCAAACCTTTCTGCTTTGGTATTGCTCGTACAAAATGCACTGCGGAGGTCATTTCTGTGATGTGGCTGAAGTTAGATCAATCGGAGGCACCATATAAATTTACTAAGGGCATATTGGTTTATGGTATTTACTGCATGAATCTGTCTCTCATGGCAGCACGCGTGCACGGTGTAAATAGGCATTCTAATAGCAAAACTAAATGAAGGTATTGAGCTTCGCCGCAGGCTAGGGCACAAACAGCTGATCACGTTTAGACACATACAGATTCAGTGGTGATAATGCGAGTATGTGGCCTTTTTTGTGTGAGTGCTGCTGTAAATTATACCTGGAAACTTCAAATGGTTTTTGAAGAAACTGGCGCAGTAATTGTACTCAAGTTATTCAACTAACAACATATTGGAATGAAAAATGAATATGCATTGCTATCCAATAGCACACTGAAATCGTTGGATTGCGGGCAACCCTTGTTATTGGCTCATCTGTCATTTATATTTTTAAGTGCTCCTCGGCGTGTGTTAGTTGAGAGGAATCTGTATGTTCTGCTCTTATGTAATCTGCTGCCTTCTGGCTATAGCTATCCGCAAAGATATGCATGCATAGTCGTTCCGAACACGATGTTGTTCTGGTAGAAAACTGTGCCTTGTATGACGGCACATCATGTATTTTAGGCTGATGGTCTATGGCGAGAGCTCTTCTGTCAGCAAGCTAAACAACCGGTAGTGCTTCATGCGTATAGTACTTTTCATATAGGGTTCAGCCCGTGTGAAATTATATACACTTTTTTGCGGCGAAAAAATATTGCGAAGACCATACGCTCACCTCGTTTATTGTTTATTAACAAAAGTCATGCATGCCTGTGTTTCCATGAGCACCAACTGAAAAAAAAAGAAAATAGAAATGAGTGTTTTACAATTTATTCACGTATGCAGCATGCACAAATGAGCGGTTCGAACGAATGCAGAGTTAGTGAGACTGCTTTATTGGCAAACTAGCAAAGAGAATAAGGCGCGAATGCCGTCGAGAGCTTCAATTTAATTGCGTTGCTGTGTGTACTAGCCACAGACAGGCTTTAGTGCTTGTGTTTGAAACGAACCTTTCTTTCCTAGGTCTGTCTAGCGCTTTTAAATGTTAGGCATTACATTCATGGCTACATTTGCTGCTGTGCTGTCCTAATATTTCGATAGCAGTTGCTAACTGAGGTGGACAAATAGCGTTCCTTGACAGCTCTGGTATTTTCTTGGCTGGTTACAGCTGTGGAAATACACCGAGGATACCTTGCTTTTGTGAAATTTTCAGGCCTATATTTGAAAGGCCTTAAAGCATATTTGCTGTCATGTAACACTATCCTAAATTTTACTGCATCTACTTTCAATTTGGTTTAGTGGCACTTGTTTATCAGTGATACTTGAACTTTTGTATACACTGTAACTTTGGTGCCTTTTGTAGAACTCAGAAGGAAATTTCATATTGAATACAAACTGGCTGTTGCCACAGAACCATAAAAGCCAGTCACAGCCGCTGCTGAACCTAAAATGCTTATATGGTCGTGTTTTATAACTGGGCAGCTGTTACATGCAGTTCGTGTCAACATAGTATTAGGCATATATTCCCATGTTACAGGAGATATTACCATGAAGAAGGCTGTGCCCGACTTGTTGACTCTGAGGAGCCTTCAAATCTACGTAAATGGGCCCACAGGTTAGTACACAGAATAATGTTTACTTAATATAAGCACTGTTGCTTTCTCTACTGGTTTGTACTCTGCTCGGACGCTGTAGACCGTTCGACTAATGGCGCATTTCACTGTGTGAAAAGTACAATGATTAGAACTCTTGCAAGTACTTCTTCAGCTTTGAGAGCTTTCCATTGATATGGCAGAAATAAGATCACCGTTATTTTCTGATTAGAGTTGCAGTTTCAAGAGCACTTTGCCTCGACCCTCTTAAAAAATGAAGTCTGCAAAAATTCATATCAGCATAAAGCACAATACCATTGCTTGGCTTTTCCTTTCATTGCAAATGCGAGTAATGGTGGCATCCAAACATCTGTTTGCAGATATATATCAAGCAGAGCGCCATAGTGGGAATTCTTTCTTATGTGGACTCAAGTGTGGCTTCTCTGATTGCATGTGTTGACTTTACAGCGCAGCGCTACAAATATGCATGCAGATAAGTAGAATACAGCCACATATTTGTAAATTATGCTTGGCAGTTACATGACATTACACTTGCTAGTATACACTGGCGACGACAAGCACAAGATTGCCCCTGCAGGACATAAACCATGAGAATGGCAGAGCAAAAATTCTCTCCTAAAGATTTCTCAGCCCTATCTAACTCTGCCCCAAGCCTAAATGTCTTCAGGAATGTGCTACATATGAGCACTCCGGTCATAAATGTTGGATTCTCTAAAGCTTTGTTAAGATGCCCTGCGGTTACTGAGCAAAGAAACACAACAATGTGCAAACACAACAAAAATACCTGCAGAATCAGTTTAAGCAATGTGGTTGCATAAGAGGCGTACGCTAGTAACTGCCACCTCGACGCAGGATGGGTGTTCCAAACCTTTCTTCCACCTTGCCCTAGAATGCAACGTTTGCATTTGAAGGAAGCCTACAAAATAGAAAACTACTACACGCTTGCGCTCCTGCGAACTGCCAAATGAATTTTGAATAAACAAAATGTGCAAACCCACGGTCTCGAGATTACTGGCTGTAGCATTAACAGCACAGTCTTGAATCTCAAGTGCCTCAGCACATTTTGCCAGAGGATGGAATATGCGAGCAGCGCAAAGGGACGACTTAAGGGTATGCCACAGAAACTGTCACACCAACACAATAAAAATGGGAGGAAAAGCACTTAAGTTGCTTAATTTAATGAGCGTCTACTTTCTTTGTATTATTGTGCGGCCCATCTAAATGAGCGGAGGCTGCTCGCCTGTTAAGATCCCCGGGCACATTTCGTTCATCCCAAATGCGGTTAGTAGCACTGCAGTTTGGTAGGATATTAGCATAGTCACGTGTTATTTTTTCATATTTTGCTGACTTTGTAGAGATGCCAGAAAAGCAGCCATGCAAGATGTAGTTTGATAAAAGAAACTGCTTAGGTTGATTTTGAGCCCCCCTCATATTTGGTGCTGCGCATTTGACTCCTAACCGAATATTCAACGTTTTGCGCAATGAATCGTAGTAGATTGAATAATTGAGCATAACCGCCGAAGAATTGACGCGTTTGAATTGTGGTGCTGGCGAAGACTCTTGAGAGTTCCTTGGACTGCCAGAAGATCAAATCAGTCGATATTGTCGACCATAAACCCTGACTGCTCATTGGAGGGTCAAATTCTAAAGTTAAAGCTCAGCTACTTTGGTCATATGATGAGAAGAGAGGAGTTGCTGGAGAAAGATTTGATCTTTGGAAAGGTTGAGGGTCTCCGGAGAAGGGGTAGGCAGCGAACGCGATGGTTAGATGGCATCCTCGAGGCACTGCAGATGAAGTTATGTGATTTTAGGAAGATAGTGAGAGACCGGAAAGCGTGGCGTGGCATGGTCCATAGGGTCACGAAGACTCGGACATGACTGAGCGACTGAACTGAACTGAACATGACGGAAAAAGATGTCTTTGGTAGGTTTCCGCCTAGAAACCCCCACAATGTAATTCAACTGAGAGTTTCTGGTAATAAAAGAAAAGACACAGAAATTATTATCAAATAAAATAAAAATGAAACGAACTGAGTGCAGAAGCACCTGTCATAGTTGCCCTGTCTTGCACATCACTGGACAAGTCAACCTTATAATTGCTCTTACTGCTCTATCATATCCACTCACATGCTAAGGCATGGCTCATCCACTTTGACACAGCTGCTATGACCTCGTTCTCGCTGCTGTGCTTACAAGATCAGTGATGCGCGAGGACGCACTCAAATGATTATATGGGGCTTGCAGATAAGATTGCCTTGAAGAGTGTGCAGTCTCGCTACGAGTCTGTCTCTTTTCTTATTTATTCACGTCAGCTTGGCAGGCTGCTTTCAAATAGCCAGTACCACAGGTCACCGCAACAGTTCTGACGATCGTTGCATCCAACTACTTTGCCAATTATTGCGTGGACCTCTGTAAAATGTATATCTGTAAATACTAAACTCAAATAAATAATGAGGCATCATCACTAGGTTGTACCATCTTACCTGCTATTGGGATAGGCTGGCACCGTATTTTCGAGTAGTGCATGCAACATTTGAGGTTTTAAAGTCAGGACTTCATTCCCTGAAGTCCAGCATTAGCACCAATAATAACATCTTTCTACCTATAACTGCATTGAGTTGGTTTCCGGAGCTGACCGAACTTAGCAGTTATTCGCCAACAAACCGTTAACACGTCAGCTGCCACTAGGCCGCTATAATCATCCACGGGCTCCGCCCTCATCAACACCGAAGTTTGCAAGCTTCATGCTAATGCTAAAATCAAAGCGGGATAGTTTATTTTTGCAAACCGTGTTCAGCCATAGTGCCCACCAGAATGTAGAAGCATAAAAAAGAAACATCTTAGCCTTAGTAATGCAATTTTGCAGCATATAGAGAGAAAAACCTAGCTCCAATGCCACCAAAAGCCAGCATTCAGCTCATTGCGTGCCTTTAAAGGTCTCTACCCACCCCCTACTCCTCTCTTTGGCCAAGATCACATACTACAATGGGAACATGTATTTTAGTGCTCTTTGCCAAAATGAGTGACGAGCTCAATATATTGTAACAGCACGGAAGAAGATGAAGTTTAGAAGACAGGTGAAGGAGAAAGACGTTGAAAAAGGACTCTCGTGCCGGACGCGCTGCCGCTGACCAGCTGAGCTCCCTACCCTATCGTCTTGTAGTTCAGCGCTCCGACGTCTTACCCCTTCGTAACAAATTGGTGGAGGTGCTGGGTACGACAACCCTCAAGACGCATCCTCAATCGCTGGAGCTTCGTCGGAGCGCTGAACTACAAGACGATAGGGTAGGGAGCTCAGCTGGTCAGCGGCAGCGCGTCCGGCACGAGAGTCCTTTTTCAACGTCTTTCTCCTTCACCTGTCTTCTAAACATTTGACGCATCGTCCAGCCCTACATCGACAACTATCGGCCAGAACATCCTTCCCGGAGGGGCCGTTTTCAAAACGAAGGGCACCGCAGCCATTTGCCAGCGTCTGACCGTAGTGTGACACCACCTCCGTCATTTCGTGTGCGCCGCTCCCCGTCTCCACGGCGCCGATCTCCACCACCAACGCAGGAAAACTAGCCAGCGCGGCCAATGGAGGTGAGGTCGCTGGACAATGTGCGCTGCTACCTATTATTCCTCCGTCTGTGTTCATGTTAAAGAACAAAGTCAATGTGATTGTTGATGGTTTTCCAACGATTGCGTTGGTAGACACTTGTGCTACAGTTTCAGTAATGAGTTTAAATTTTAAGAACCTTTTGAAGAACAAAGTTATGTTTGTTTGGGACAAAACTTCAAATTTTTATGGAGTAAGTGGAGAGTTATTGTATCCGGTTGGGGTATGCAGCGTTAAAGTTTCCTTGGGGGGCACAGTGTTTCCGGCGGAGTTTGCAGTACTGCCCCGATCTACACATGACGTAATCTTGGGAATTGACTTCCTGCGTATGTGCGGCGCTACAGTTGACTGTCGAACGGGAGAGCTAAGTGTAAGTGGTTCTCTTCCTCGTGAACTTTTGGAAGAGACATCAAATTATGAAGACGTTTTCTGTGTGTGTGATGAAGTCGTCATACCGCCGCATTCAGCAGTGTGTGTCCAGGTGTCCTGCTCCCGTGCTATTAACGACTCTTTTGAGGCTACTGTGGCGCCTCTTAATTTACAGTGCGTAAAGAAAAATGCGTTAGTGCCGCATTGTTTGGTTCGCGTGAAAGAGGGCCGTACCGGACTGTGGACTATAAATTGCTCATCGGAACCAGTTGTTTTTCCAGCGTGTTCCAAACTAGCTTCATGTAGCGCAACTCTCCCGAATTGTGTAGCTGTCGTTACTCCTTCCCTAGACAACCCCGCTACTAACTCACCTGCTGACGAAAAGCTTCTTCCGATGATCAGCGCATCGTTGAACACCTCACAACGACAGATATTGAAGAACCTTTTGTCCCAGCACCTATCCGTCTTTGATTTCACGCAGTCCAACGGCTCGCAACGTTTTCCGCTGTCGCGCGCACGCCACAGGATTGACACGGGATCTGCCCATCCGATCCGTCAAAAGCAGTACCGCGTGTCACCATCAGAGCGTAAGATCATCACCGAGCAAGTCCAAGACATGTTGAACAGGGGCGTAATACAGGAATCCTCCAGTCCTTGGGCTGCTCCCGTGATATTGGTGAAGAAAAAAGACGGAACATGGAGGTTCTGCATTGACTATCGTCGCCTCAACTCCATCACTTAAAAAGGATGTGTATCCTCTACCACGCATCGACGATGCCATAGATTACCTTTTTTTCCGCGACTTATTTCTCATCAGTTGATTTGCGATCGGGTTATTGGCAGATTCCGATGGATCCTGCTGACAAGGAAAAAACTGCATTTGTTACCCCGGACGGCCTATTTGAATTTACCGTGATGCCCTTCGGCCTATGTAATGCGCCGGCCACATTTGAAAGATTTATGGACGCAATACTTCGTGGCCTCAAGTGGGAAATCTGCATGTGCTATTTAGACGATGTTGTTATTTTTGGCCGGACTTTTACTGAACATAACACGCGACTCGCTGTTGTGTTAGATTGCCTACAGAAGGCTGGCCTTGTCCTGAATTCTAAAAAGTGCCGTTTTGGTGAACGTCAAGCACTAGTACTCGGGCATCTCGTTGACCGCGATGGAGTTCGGCCAGATCCACAGAAGACTGCAGCAGTTGCAGCATTCCAACGACCACAGACTCAAAAGGAGCTCCGCAGTTTTCTGGGCCTGTGTTCCTACTTTCGACTATTCATTCCAAGGTTTGCCGACGTTGCCTACCCTCTGACATCCCTTCTACAAAAGGACGTCCCTTTCGACTGGACCTCAGATTGCGACGCGTCTTTCCGCCAACTAAAGTTTCTGGTAACGTCACATCCCATACTACGGCACTTCAACCCCTCCGCTCCGACTGAAGTCCACACTGATGCAAGTGGGATTGGTGTTGGCGCTGTGCTTGTGCAACGTTCGACAACAGGCGAGCATGTAATTGCGTATGCAAGCCGTTCCCTCAGCAAACCTGAGCGTAACTACACTGTTACGGAGCAGGAGTGTCTCGCTGTAGTTTTCGCTGTTCAGCGGTTTCGGTGCTACCTATATGGACGCCATTTCACGGTTGTGACGGACCATCATGCCCTGTGTTGGCTTGTCAACCTTCGTGATCCATCTGGTCGTCTGGCACGCTGGGCCCTTCGTCTGCAGGAGTACGACTTCACTGTTTCGTACAAGAGTGGCTGCAAACACGCCGATGCAGACTGCCTTTCACGCCTTCCTCTTCCTACGACCGAATGTGACTCTGGTGATTTCGATCATTACATCGCCTCCGTCGTGCCCGAGTTTCCCGACGCCTCGGCTCTGCGGACTGCGCAAGAGACCGACATAAGCCTCGAGCCCCTGCTTGCGGAGGCGCGGGATTCCACTCCTTCCAGCCCATTTTGTCTCCGTGATGGCCTTTTGTACAAAAAGGCTTACTCAAGCACCGGTACGAATTTTCTGCTTGTGGTTCCCGAGAGCTGCCGCTCGTGCAACTTACGCGCCATGCACGACGACCCCACTTCCGGTCAGCTGGGCTCTGCAAGAACGCTCCATCGTGCCCGCGACAGGTTTTATTGGCCAAAGATGCGCCAGACAACTGAGCGATATGTGGCGAGCTGCACTGAGTGCCAACGACACAAACGCCCTACGTCCACGCCACAGGGCCTGCTGCATCCTGTGACTCCACCACGTGGCGCATTTGAGAAAATCGGAATCGACCTTATGGGTCTCTTCCCGAAGTCATCCGACGGAAATCGTTGGATCGTGCTTTGTGCCGACTACCTCACCCGCTACTGCGAAACGGTAGCTCTTCCTTCAGCCACCGCTCACCACGTGTCCCTGTTCTTGCTCCGTTCTGTGATCCTCCGCCATGGACCTCCGCGAGTGATCATCAGTGACCGAGGTCGCCAGTTTATGGCAGATGTTGTGGAAGAGCTTCTTCGTTTGTGTGCGTCGCATTTTAGGCATTCCACACCATATCACCCTCAAACCAACGGCTTGATGGAGCGCACAAACCGCACACTCACAAGCATGCTATCTATGTACATCGCATCTGACCACAAGAAATGGGATACTATACTGCCATTTATAACGTTTGCATTCAACACCGCAACTCATGAGACTACTGGCTATAGCCCGTTCTTCCTGCTATATGCCCGTCCTCTTCGGTATTGTCTAGATACCATTCTTTCTTACTCCGTCCATGATGAACCGTGCATTGCGGAAACTCTTTGTCGAGCCGAAGAAGCTCGCCGTCTCGCTCGTTTGCGAATTCTCGCTTCTCAAGAGCGTTCAAAAGCTCGGTACGACAGCCGGCATAACCATGTGTCTTACGCCCCTGGAGATTTAGGGTGGCTTTGGCGACCTCTCCGAAAGCGTGGATTAGCGCAGAAAATGTTGGAGCATTACGCTGGCCCTTACGTTGTGCTTGAACGCGTCAGTGAAGTGAACTACCAAATAGCACGTATGACAGCAAGTGGTCGTCGTTCAGTCAGAACTGAAGTTGCCCATGTCGCCCGGATGAAGCCGTGTCACTCTCGTGGAAACGAATAACTACCTCGCCCGGGGGGCTTCGTCTGCAAAGGGGGAAAATGTAACAGCACGGAAGAAGATGAAGTTTAGAAGACAGGTGAAGGAGAAAGACGTTGAAAAAGGACTCTCGTGCCGGACGCGCTGCCGCTGACCAGCTGAGCTCCCTACCCTATCGTCTTGTAGTTCAGCGCTCCGACGTCTTACCCCTTCGTAACTATATTCTTACCCCATGAGTGTGCTGCTTTCATTGAAGAATGTTATCGTCGGCACGATTTAGGCCTGCGTTTGGTTGTTTGAAAATGGCATGAAGATGCGGACAACACGAGCAGTCCTGAGAACTGAACGTTGTATGTGACAATATTTAGGGAGCGCAGAGACATAAAAACGAAATAGATAGTAAATGCCAAAAACAAGTACAATTTGTAGCTCGAGCTGATTTGCGAGTTATGTATACAAGGTGTCTCAGTGGACACAACAAAATATTTTTAAAGGTTGCGTTTAAGCGCTTTTTTTCAACATCATTATCATTTTTATTTTATCGGGTTCTCTTGAGCAACAGGTGTTAGCACAGCCAGTGCAGCCAAAATTTATTCCGCACCAATAAAAATATGCCCTTACTGCTTCATTTTGCAGAACGGCTAAACATGGCGCAGCGACCTGCATTTTTGTGAAGACCCTTCTTCCTATTATTCTACCTACAGCATAGCGGCGAGCTGCCACGAGATTGTTTGAAACATATTTCGTCCGTTGGATGACTGCTAGGTCACGGGACTTTCTCTGTTCTTCTGCTTGAACTGTGGCGGCAGTTCCCAAGCGCGCACTTTTGCGGCATGCCGACCGAGCGTTCACACGTGTGTACCATGCCTATTACATGGAGCAATCCTCAAAAACGTTTGTGTAGTTGTGCGGCCACTTTCAGCTGTTTTAGTATTTTCATTAACCACGACAGAGTGAAGGCTCTGTCTCGCGAAAGCAGAGTGGAGGAAGTTTTACTGTCGTGGGCTTAATTGTGGCTTTGTGCCTCGTACCAGTACTTCTATTCGTGACAACCCGGTAAACGGAACAAACAATGCCAGAATAACGTGTCTCAGAATTTTCGAAATAGTATATTATAGCGCGCCTTTAAAGTTCAAATTGAAGATATATATAGCGAAGAGGAGCCATCCTGACGACGTATAGTGAGGGCAAGAGGAGCGGATCGTAGTATGTTTTGAGGCGGCTCACATGCACAGTTTCGCGGCCGCGATGACGCATGTCCGAAGAGGGAGTGGCTCCACGATGTAATTCACAGGGGAGGTTTAGCGGACAATGCGGTAGGGGCCGTGGTACTCGGTTAAAAATTTTGATGACAGTCCCCTACTGAAACTTCCTGTATAAAATTTGTACAGGAAATCGCATACAGGTTTACTGTACAGTATGTGAGATTGCAGGCTATTTAAGGAAATTCCTGTACTGCCCTGAGAAGTCCAGAATGAAACCGCGCGGAGCTCTGATACCAGAATGGCCTGTATGGTTGATGGCCCTCGTTTCCGGAAAGAAACGCGTCGCCAGGGTGGAAAAAACATTAAATAAAATGACTACATTTAAAATAAGTAAAATTTGAAAGCAATAAAAAAATTTACTACTGTGGTATCGAACCTCGGTCCTCATGGTCTTTAGACGAGCACCTTAACCACTACTCTACGGTTTTTCTTTTCTTTATTGTCGGTCATCACCAACACAAAACAAAACCAACAAAAACGCGCTACAAACAGAATGCTCACAGCAGAGCGGTTACCACAAGCATGACACTGTTAATACAGAAGCCGGCAAGCTCATACGAGTTGCCTTTGTCAAGCTAAAAATCCTTCAGCTAGCATAGTGGTTCGACTCTTGAAGTCCAGTCTGACACAGTTGTCTTCAATTTGTGCATTTCAACCAATGCGTGTATACTCTCGCGAAAATACGGCCTTGCAGGTCGGGCGTCAGGGTCACAGTGAAAACCCGCCATTCTGGACAGCCATAGACTGTGCATGTATCGTGTAGATAAGCGATGCGAGCCTGCTTGCAGCATAATCGGCGCATGCTCGCCACTTGTGTGCCCTTTCCCGGAGCTTGTATAAAAGGAGCCCTAATAAATGCTGAGGCGGCTTTCGTTTGCTCAGAACTGGTCTTGGCGGTTACTTGGACGACACACAGAACGATACATGGTGTCAGAAGTGGTTGGAAGCCATGGCCACGAAGCTCATCCACGGTAAAGAAGCATGGAACTTGTCAAGCCACCGGAGCCGCTGCACTTCATCGGAGAGATCAGTAAGCAATGGAAACTTTTCTAACAACAGTTTGAATTTTTCTTGGCTGCTTCCGAGCCCAGCAATCAACCTCGAAAGGATGCCGCGAAGGTTGCTTTACTGCTAACTGTGGCAGGCGGCGAAGCACTGGAAATTTACAACTTCACCTTCAGTGACGAAGAGAGCCGTAAAAGTTACGCGACTGTGATCACCAAGTTCGACACCTACTGCGAAGAGCAGCTAAATGAAGTGCATGAGCGCTACCTGTTTCGGCAACGCGTACAAGCTCAAGGTGAGCCCGTAGAACAGTTCGTCAGAGAGCTTAGGAAGATGTCTCGCTCCTGCAACTTTGGAACTATGGCAGAGTCGTTCATACGTGACCAGATAGTTTTTGGAACCAATGATGATAAAGTAAGACAAAAGCTGCTGCAGGATAAGAAGTTCACCCTGGCTAAAGCGGAAGAAGTATGCAGGGCTGCGGAAAGGACTGCCGCGAAAAAACGAAATCTGGTCTCGAGAACACAGACAGATTCACGCTGTCGAACGATGGGAGCAGCAGCAGGAGCTGCGCGACGAACAGCCCGCAACGTTCAAGTGCCGCAGGTGTGGGCGTACACATGGTCCGCGAAGCTGTCCTGCTTTTGGCAAAACTTGCAGGAAATGCCAAGTGCAGAACCATTTTGCTGCACGTTGCAAGGTTTATCGACAAGTTCGGGAAGTGAAGGGAGCCGACGACAGCGATGCTGAATTTGACATCCTTGACGTATCTGTCAACAGCGTTGGAAGAGCGCATGACCGTGACTGGATGGTCCAGGCTCAAGTTGCGGACACGACACTAACCTTGAAAGTTGACACGGGATCGCAAGCCAACCTCTTGCCATTCTCAATCTACAAAAAGCTGCAGCCACGAATACCATTGACTAGAAGCAACTGTATCCTACGAGCTTACAACGGAGGAGTCATCAAGCACCATGGCGTCATAACTAGCACGGTGACTGTCGCAAGAAAGAAGGCCGAGATTGATTTTTTTCGTCGTGAAGAGGGAACGACAGGTCATACTTGGAATGCGATCCAGCGAACTACTAGAACTGTTCTCGCGCACCATGAACGACGTCGGAGTAAGCAGCAGCGAGGAAGTTCAGCAATTTCGACAGCTTTTTTCGGGGACTGGATGTATTCAGCGACCATACCGCATGGTTCTTCGAGAGGACGCTGTCCCAGTCGTCCAGACAGCCCGCAGGGTGCCCCTTTCTTTGCGGAAGCCTCTGCGCGATCAACTTACCCGCATGGTCAAGGCCGGCATTATAGCCAAGCAAGACCAGCCGACAGACTGGGTAAGTCCTCTGGTTAAGATCTCTGCTAAATATGCCGCCACCGGCTGACAAGCAAGCAGTTCAGCGCATGCTCGGTGTTGTAAACTACTTGTCGAAGTTCCTGCTATCAATTACAGAGCGAACGACGTTGCTTCGCGACTTGATAAAGAAGGATCGGGTGTTTGAGTGGACGGAAAACCACGCTAAAGAATGGAAACTGATCTGTGGTAGTCTGAGCAAAAATCCTGTGCTGGCGATCTTCGATCCTAAAAGGATCACGAAGATAACATCCGATGCTTGGACAAAATGGAATAGGCTCAGCTCTCTGGCAGCGTTACGAGGGTTTGTGGAAGTCCATTGCTTATGCATCACGGGTCCTAACCGAATCGAAGCGGAGATACTCTCAGATAGAAAAAGAGGCTATGGCTGTCGTCTTCGGGTGCGAAAAGTTTCATTTTGTGTACGGACGTAACGTTATCCTCGAGACAGATCACCGTCCCTTAATAGCAAAAATCTGAAAAGCCGATTGGAGAAATGCCACCCAAACTGCAGCGATTTTTTCTTCGTTTGCTTAGATAGCACTACAAGCTCCAATTTGTTTCATGGAAATGCTTGGTGGTCGCAGATATGCTGTCTCGTGCATCCGTTGAAGACCCAGAGAAAGAAAGCACCGACGACGACGTGGAAGTTCATGCTGTAAGTGTTCTTTCATCACTCGTCAGCGAGGCAACGTTGAAGCGTTTGGCAGAAGAAACTCGCAAGGACAATTACTTGAGTCAAGTCATTCATTGTTTGGCAAACAATCGTCCAGTCCAGGGAACACTGAAGCCCTTTGAAAGCGAACTAGTCGTCGTGAGTGGGGTGCTGCTTAAGGGATGCAAGGCTATTATACCGTCAACCATGCGCCCTGAGCTACTTCGAAGAATTTATGAAGGCCACTTGGGAATAAATAAATGCAAATCACAAGCGCGTAAGTTGATGTTTTGGCCTGGTATTAATGCGGACATTGAAGCCCTCATCAAGAGATGCGTAGTGTGTCAGAAGTACACCTACCGACAACAAAGTGAACCAATTTTACCAGACAGGTTGTACCAGACAGGTTGTCAGAGTACGCGGAGATTGTTGGTCCCCGAAAGCCAAGGCTCTTAATGCACAGGCTCAACCAAGGTCCTACCAGGTTGCCACCAAAGACTGTAGAGCATTGCGCCGCAACCGACAACACCTCATGGCGACGGCTGTGTCAGCATGTTGCACAGCGATGACGACATGCCAGATGACAGCCAAGAGAACGGACCCTCCTGCCAGGTCCAGCCAAAAGATGACAACGGGCCCATCACTGCACCCTCCCCAACGACACCAGCACCAAGAAGATCCCAGCGCGAGAGAAGGCAGCCACAGCGGTTTGGATATGGTGACAACTTTATGCATGTTCCGTGAGGAAACTTTGAACCTCCAGAACTGTGTTTTGTTGTGAGTGTGAACTGAACTGTGAGTGTGATTGTTTTCTGTCACAATTTCAAATGGGTTTAGATTGTTCCTTTTCTGTGCAAGCAAAAGAAGATGTATCGTGTAGATAAGCGATGCGAGCCTGCGTGCAGAATCATCGGCGCATGCTCGCAACCTGTGTGCCCTTTCCCGCAGCCTGTATGAAACTAACGCTAATAAACGCTGAGGCGGCTTCTGTTTCTCGGAACTGGTCTCGGCGGTTACTTGGACGACACAACGAACGATACAGTGCAGGCCTATTAGCATAACCGTATCAAGTGGAATCCCATCATTATATTCAGTTGGCAGGAATCTAATCCCATATGAGTCTAATGGTAATTCTTTTTTAAAAGTTCGTTGCAGCACATCCCAAAAATAGACGCCCTCCCAACAGTGCAGAAATACATGGTCTATTGTCTCTGGCTGTTTACATATTAAGCAAAGTGAACCCCATAGGAGATAAAAGCCCTTGCTTTCAAAAAACGTTTGTACCGATAACGTTCCTGTACGTAACTTAAAGCAAAACGTCTTTACCCCAGGAGGCACTGGCATTCTTTGGACACGCTTCAGTACGTCTTGACCTAGACGGCCGCTGTAGAAGGCTCTGTACACAGGAACAGAGAAGAAGTCGTCACAAACAGCTTTATACAGGTTCTTCTTTTTCACTGAACTTAGGTGTTCTGTCGAGAAGCGAGCTGACAGAATTCTAACACTGCTGACAGCCTCTTTGAAAAAACTAGAAAGACGCCCTGGCATGCTGTCCGTGGCAACAACGAAATTGGGCAACGCCCGCGCGAGCCTCACTTGTCACACAGTGCGCAAAAAGGGGTCGGTAACGTCGCGAAAGAAAATAAATCTGTTTACAAGCTGGCGCACAAATAAGTGAGCAAGCCCGAGACCCCCGTCTTTAATTGGCTGGAACAGGTTATCCCGACTACATCTTTCCCAGCTTGTTGCCCATACAAACACAGCAAAGATTCGGTGTAGCTTTCGAACACTCAACCTAAAACAATGAAGTGCTTGTGTGACGTACGACACCTTGGCAACAAAAATAGATTACACACAGTGGCTCGTGCAAAGATAGACAGCGGCACTCCTTTCCACTTGTCAACCTTCTCCCGTATTTCCTGAACTTGGGCGCGCCAAAATCGCTTGCTCTGTTTATAGAATCCTAGAGGTACGCCCAATACTTGACGGGTGTTGTAACCCATGTAATGTTGGCAAAAACGTCAGGCGTTGATGTCCACGCCCCGTGCCAGAAGCCAAGACACTTTCCCCAGTTTACTGGACTTCCTACGGCGGGGTATGGTTAAAGTGGTTATTATTCAGTATATGTAGCTACTTTTGCTCTTTCATACTTTGTATATTTTCCTTGGCTGTAGAATTTGTCGCCGTAATTCACAAATCGCCCTTTAAACACGCTGAATATCTTTGCAGGCTATCACGAGGGTTCACAAATGTGCCGTATCTTTATAATGCGTCGCTTTATTGAAGGCAGACCTCAAGATATTATAATTTACTAGTGCTGATGTGTTTTTAATCGTCTACGAACGCTTATAAGTTTTCCTACATGCAGAGATATCCGGTGCACTAATACTTGTAATAATGGGCGTTTTAGCTTCACGTGCTACTAGCCGAGCATCGATGTCAATGAATACACTCGACTGAGCGGTTTCAGTATGTAAGCATTCGAGAACGCGTCGCCCCGTGTGCGGCTATCTGCGCACTTCGATGGTCAACGATGTTTGTTTATTTTTTCTCGAACAGTTTTTTGTCATCGCTAGCGAAACGATGCGTTCGTGCTTTCACTTTCGCGTTGAAGGTTGCAGATCTTCAGTCGCAGATATGAAGATGCTCCGCAAGATTGTACGAGCTGCAGCGACTGTTGTACGCGCAAAAACGACGCGACGCGCGTATAAGCTTGCTAGCGCACACTTCGACGGCTTCGCATTTTCGAGGTATTTGGGAAACGAAGCGTGCCCTTTACATACAGAATAGTTGTATAATATGTTTGGTGTCATGCTTATTTAGTGCGCTGGCGTCTCCGGCATTGTCATTCTGGTTACGCATCGTCGATCGGCCGGGCTTCTGTTCAGAAGTGGAATACTCTGCCCGGTATCAGTTCCAGAAATGACGCGTCCGTCCGGTTTCTGGTTAATTGTTACATTCTGAACCGAAATAAAACCGCGCGGAGCTCTCATTCCGGAAACTCCTGTATGGTCTGTGGCCCTTGTCTCAGAAATCAACTGGACGCCAGGCTGGAAAAATCATGCAGAGCTATAAAATAACACCACGACATTTAAAAAAATAGAAATAAAGACAAAAGAAAAAGAAAGAAAATTTACATGTGATTCGAACTTCGATCTTTTCAGCCAGCATGCACGCACTTTAACCACTACACCACGAGATTTTTTTTCTTTATTACCAATTTTTTTAAACACACAGCATACACTTTGAATACACAACAACAAAGCAAAACAAAAGTAATGCTAAAAGCACTAGGCACGTTCTGCCTAAAACGCTAGATTTAGAAGGACTTTACTGAAGCCAGCTGGTCCAGTACAGGTAGCCACTCCGGAGAATTATCTTGTGCACGCAGAATTTCTCACAGGTATACCACGCTCTCGATGAAGTGTCGAGCGGGGTGTACAACGGTTCGCTCATGCCTGACATCCACACTCTTTTTCCATACGCTATGGATACATAATAGCATCAGCATGTCATTCGGCACTCCTTCAGGGTCGGCGCAATGCAGATATCGGATACCGCATGGCGTTATTGGCAATTCCTTTTTTAAAGTTCGCTTCAAGGTTTCCCAGAGGAAAACTGAGTCATGGCGCTCAAAGATGTGTTCAATGGTGTCGGGTTTTCTGCAAATAATGCCGTTAATAGACCAAGGTACAGCCGCCCTGATTTTTAACAATATAGCGCGAGCGTCGACCAAATTGCTGCTCAGCGCCTTGTAACGGCGATAAGCGTGCAACACGGCGAGAGTTCGCGCACGCGCACGAAGAGATGAGCGTCTTCTGCTACGCTGTTCGGATCACAAAGACACACGCCCTGTCACAATATCTGTTTGCGACGTTCCACATTGTTGCGCATGCACGAACTCTCGCCGTGTTGCACGCTTATCGCCGTTATAAGGCGCTGACCAGCAGTTTCGTCGTTGCTCGCGCTATATAGTTAAAAATCAGGGCGGCTGTACATAGGGCCCTTTGTTCTGCAGCCATGGTTTGACTGGAAGAGTGCCGGAATGCAATTGAAAAAAGAATGATTTTGCACCTGCTCTGACAGGCACACGTTTTACCTTTTTCAAATCGTCACGCTCAGACCCTACATTATACACAGCGCGGTACACTGGCACTGCCAAAAACACATCTCGCAGATCCTTATACAACTTCTTCCGCGGCACAATTGACAGATATTCAGTTGAGAACCTAGCCTTAAGGATAAGAAAATATAAAACAACTTTCCGCAAAAAGGGGCTTAATGCCACCGGTTTTGAAAAAGCAGATACGACGTAATCAGGCAGTGACTCAGTAATCTCACTTGGATTGCAGTCCTTAGAAAGGCGTCACATTGCTCACGTAGAAAAGAAAATCTAGTCACAATTTGCTTGAGAAAACATGAGAAATAGATGCGTCAACCCAAGGCCCCCATTCTGAACTGCGTGAAACAGATTGGCCCGGTTCGTGCATTCCCATTTGGATGCCCATATAAACGTTGCAAATACACGGTGAAGTTTCTGTACAGACGCTCTTGTCATCGATAGAGCTTGAAGAACATAAAATATCTTGTCAACCAAAAATACGTTACACACAGCAGCTCTAGAAAACATATAAAAGTTGTGTCCTCCCGACTTGTTCGTTTGATTTTTAACTCGCCGCGTTTCTTCCTCCCAGTCTACACCAAGGCAGGATACGGTGGTAGTGGTTATATTTCTGCTTATGTTGTCGACATTGCTCTTTTGTAGTTTGTGTATTTTTGTAGGGCGTAGAATTTGTGGTTGTAATTGAGCGATCGCCTTTTAAACACTCTGAATCTTTTTCGTTGCTGTCACGAAGGGTTATCCGTGTCCCGCATCTTTAAATGTATCGCTTTCTTGCAGACAAACCTCAGAATGTCACTATTTACTAGTGTTGATGTGTTTTGTCATCGTCTTCGAACGCATGCAATTTTTACTACATATAGATATATGCGTTGCACCAACAATTGTAATACTGCTTGTTTTAGCTTCACCTCCTGCCAGCGGAGCCGCGACGTCAATGAATTTACTTCTGACCAAGTACCAAGTGTTTTGCATACATAAACACTCGAGGAAGCGAGTCCCGATGTCCGGCTGACCTGTGCATTTCGATGGTCAGCGATGTGTTTCCTTTATTCTCGAGCGTATTTTATCCTAGAGAATGTCCTCGAATTTTACTGAGAAGCGGAAATGCTCTGTCCAGTATCAGTTTCATTTATTTCGGGTTTGTCCGGTTTCTGTTAAACCGCACATGATCTGTCCTGTATA
This sequence comes from Amblyomma maculatum, assembly GCA_023969395.1. NCBI lineage: Eukaryota > Metazoa > Arthropoda > Arachnida > Ixodida > Ixodidae > Amblyomma > Amblyomma maculatum. Next base: position 19,441 of record JAJIZL010044901.1, read on the forward strand.
TGACCTCAATACAATCTGGTCCACCTTGTTTCATATCCATACCGGACAGGGATGTCATGTATAAGTTGCATATTGGAAATGCTCTGCCCTGTATTACCTCGATACCGGACTGAACTGTCCGGATTGAGATTCATACTGGACATGACCTGTCCGATATAAACCCAATTAAGCTTCATGCAGGACTGGTCCGCCCTGTTTTATATTCATACCGTACTGGGATGTCATGTATAAGTTGCATACTGGAAATGGTCTACCCTGTATTAACTCTATACCTGACTTGACCGTCCGGATTGAAATTTATACCGGACATGACCTGTCCGATATAATACCGTTTAAGCTTCACAAGGGCTGGTGACACAGGTATGAAATTTATACGAGATAATACAGCACCGGTTCAAACCCGTTTGTCGCGATACGGAATTTTTCACTAAGGTCCCGGTGGGGTCCAGGAACCCAGAGCCAAACAAGCGATCCTGTAGGGAAAACGTGTGGCCTCTGATCTTGGTCGTGACGATACTTTTCGCGGCCTCGCGATTCCGATGTTAAACTGCGGGCTAGCTGGCGGCATTCTTCCGCATGTTTGGCAACGTCTGAACGGAGAATCCACTCAGAGGAGTCGGGACGATATGCTAAATTGTGTGCATCGTGGAATGCCTCACGTCCATAAAGCAGGAAGAAAGGGCTAAATCCAGTGGTTGACTGCATGGCGGTATTGTATGCGTACTTCACGAAAGGAAGAACAGCATCCCAGCTGGTCTGATCAGCGGCAACGTACATTGTGAGCATATCTCCAAGAGTACGATTGAAGCGCTCAGTCAGCCCGTTAGTTTGAGGGTCCTAGGCTGTTGTGGTCAGATATATGATGCGACATTCGGCCAGTAGAGCTTCAACGACGTTGGAAAGGAAGACGCGTCCTCGGTCACTAAGCAGCTCTCGCGCAGCGCCATGACGAAGAACAAAATGATGTAGCAAGAACAGTACGGGCAGTAGCGGCGGGTAAAGCGGCGGTCTCGGCATACCGGGTGAGGTGGCCGATACCTACGATAATCCACCGGTTCCCAGAGACCGTGCAGGGAAGTGGCCCGTAAAGGTCAACGCCAACGCGGTCAAAAGGGTGGACCGGGCATGGACGTGGTTGTAAAGGGACAGAAGCACGAGGGGGGGGGGGTGACTTGCGGCGCTGACAGGCGATGCAGGAGCGGACGTATTTGCGAATATAGCCGTACATGCCGTGCCAATAGTAGTGTTGAGAAATTCTCTGAAACGTCTTGACTACACCAGGATGGGCGCACTGAGGGTCGGCATGGAAAGAGGCGCAAATTTCATGTCGTAAATGGCGGGGAATGACGAGAAGCCACCGTCGACCATCAGGCATATAATTGCGGCGGTAGAGAAGACCGCCTCGTAGGGCAAAGTGTGGTGCTTGACGGCGTAAAGTCCGAGAAGGAGCAGCGTTTGGAGAAGTGGACACGATGTCGATAAGAGATGAGAGCCACGGGTCTTTTCGCTGCTCCGCAGGCATATCAGCGATTGTTAGAGACGAGAGGACGGGATCAGCCGCCGAAGAGCAAGCAGGTTCGATGGATAGGGGAGAACGAGACAGAGCGTCGGCGTCCATGTGTTTACGGCCAGAGCGATATATAACGCGGATGTCAAATTCCTGAAGGCCGAGAGCCCATCTTGCGAGGCGGCCGGACAGGTCTTTAAGAGAGGACAGCCAACATAACGCGTGGTGGTCCGTGACGACGTCAAACTGGCGACCGTACAGGTAGGGTCGGATTTTCATTAGTGCCCACACAATGGCCAAACACTCCTTTTCCGTAACTGAGTAGTTGCATTCAGCTTTGGAGAGGACGCGACTCGCGTACGCGACGACGTATTCTTCAAAGCGTAATTTCCGTTCAGCCAAAACCTACACTACACTACAAACTTCACTACAATACATACATA
>JAJIZL010044901.1:26390-46558 GCA_023969395.1 Amblyomma maculatum
GAGCCCCCTTTCCTATGAATGAGGATAATGTTTGCATTCTTCCATGGTTCCAGTACCGTCGATGACACCAGGCGCTTTTCATGAAAGGTGGCTACATTTTCTAGCATAATATCCCCCCCCCCCCCGTCCTTCAACACATATATAGTTATCTGATCCTCTCCAGCGGTTTACCCCTTTTCATAGTTTCTAATGCTTGCCTAATTTCGTCCTTCGTCACAGACAAAACGTCTGACTGCATATTCTTACCGTGACATCTTTGGTTATTGAGAGAGCAGTATATAATTCCTCGGCTACTTTGACTATCTTTTTCATATTAATGATGGTATTGCGCAGCTTGGTCCCATAGCGCATACCAGGATGTCGAATCGAACCTGAAACCAAACCGAAAACGAATCCGAATTTGCTCGCCGAAACGGTATCGAAACGAACCCGAATTTTTTCCGTCATCTTGGAACCGAATCCATTCCGGAACTACCCGGCAGGGTTGGTGCAGTGGTTACGGCGCTCGACTACTGTTCCCAATTAAGCGAAATGGAATCCCGGCTCCGGCGGCTGCTTTTCGATGAAGATGAAAAGCAAGGCTCCCGAAGGCTGTGCAATATCTGTGCACCTTTAAGAACCTCAGGTGGTCGAAGTTTCCGGAGTCCTTCACTACGGCGTCTCTCATAGGACGAGTTGCTTTGAGACGATAAACCCCATAAACCAACACAAAACGAAACCGAGCTGGAACAGAAAGAAGGAAAGGTTCCGAACCAGTTCGAGGTATTGTTCCAACCCACTCTCACTGGCAACGTACCCTCAGTATTTTTTTATCGCTGCTCGTAAAACGAGTTCTCTCTTATTTCCAAAGCAGCACTGCACACCGCAAACACCATAACTATATTCAAAAATCGTCCCCTGAAGAAAGATGACAAGAACAAAGAAAATACAATGCCACATGCATATCACTAATCTCTGGTGTCATACTATCGTTCAAATAAAACACGGCTGCTCACACCACTGCGATGGGGCAAATGACTCATGGAGAAAGTTTCCCCATTCGAGAGCCTTCCCAGGCAGCGAAACAATAGCATATATTTCATAAGTTGAGTTAAATACATGAGATAAAATAAAAATGGGCCATGTGTAACCCAAAAAGAAAATTACGAATCTGTTAAAAAGTTCTGAAATCATTTTATTGTAAAATCTTTTCACAACGTCGAAACGAGTCATATTGCAGGGGCATAGCAGCCGTATGCGAGGAGATGCAGGAGATGCGATATAGTTGACCGAGACTTCAGAATGATAAGCCGATGCTGATGGTGGGAAGGCCGCATTGGGCAGCAATTTACTGGTTTGTTCTTGACTTATTGAGTTCTAGAGATGTTGAGTATATGAAGGAGTCGATTTCTCCTTTTGTCGATCTGCTCTTCCTTTTGTCCCTAAGCGATTTCTGCTTGTTTTATTTATCTAGGAGCTGTGGTGTTCAAATCTGAAGACTGGGGGAGCAAGTAACTAGAGGAATTACTGTTCAGCGGATTCATTCAGAAGCTCTATTCGGTGTGCTATCGTTTCTGCTCAAGCAACTACGGCGTCGAAAACAAAACAAGGTTCCGAGAAGACTACAGCATCTGCAGTGGAGAAATGCTGAAGCCTGGGCACTGCTTGTGCACGCGGTAAATTGCGCATCCTTTTTCGAACGCAACCAGCGTTCTATTGAACGCATCAAAGTTCTCCGGTACTCTATAATTGGCTTACAGGAGAGGAAAGGCGCAGTATTTCTTACTCTCGGAATCTCGCTGACAGGTCTCGCGGACCTCAGTATGCAGTTCATCTTCACATCGGAGGCCAACACCATCACCTCCTCAAACAGGCAAATCCGCATTCTTGGCATGCCCATATCAAGCTGCGACAGTCCCTAGAAATGGTTCATCAGCTACAACACCATTGTCTAGCACTGCTACACACTATTCGTCGCTTGTCTAACCGGCACGGCGGCGCGCAGCAACATGCCTGCCGTGCGATGGCCCGAGCAGCGGCAGTCGGAAAAATCCTCTATGGCACACCCGTCCTCAAACTGTCTAAGACTGACTCCCCTAAGGTCGAACCCATTCATCGCGTAAAACTACGCACTATTACTGGTCTGCTATAAGCACACTCCTATTAGCCGAACCTGAGCGTTTGGCCGCTCTTCCACCGCTCACTACCATCGTTAGCGAGTCACAGATGCGCCATCGAATACGTCTAGAGAACACTGTCCAAGGGCGTCGCCTGCTGGCTTGGGATGAACAGCCTAACGACCAAACACCAGCCCTATATGTATCTCTTCCCCCTTGTGAGATGGCAGTAGTCACACGCGCCTCCATCGCCGACCTATAAACCACGATTTTGTCATTCCCCGAGAGCTCCTCGCTGCCCTTTACCGACAAGAGCGAATCCCTGATACGACTGACATATAAACCGACACATCGAGTACATGTAAATTTGCATCTATGGGCTGGATATGTGATCACAACCCTTCCCTTTCAGGCGCTTATGCCTGCAACCTACCTTCAGGTACCCCTCCTCATGCTGAACTTCTCGCAGTTTGGGGAGCCCTGTCAGGATTGTCTTGCACTTTAACTGGTTCAATACGTATTATTATCGATTCCTATGAAGCTTACAAGGAAATCGCTACTCCGGGTTCACAAGCTGCAACAGCTACAGCCATACAGCGCCTCCTATGCGCCACCAACTCGCTGCCAGAACTGTCGTTATTCACTGGACCCCAGGTCACTCGGACAAATCAGGGGGCAAACGCCGCGGCTGTATTGGCAGGTAGCATGTCCCCATTTACTTCCCCACCCCCTTTGAATAAACCTTACTCGACCTTGGGCGGCCAACGCACCCCTTCCCTTGCCCTTGTGCACTATACCTGAACCAGTCTTCGTAGCCTCAGTTAGCAACGCATGCAGGTGGCCACACCAGACCCACCTTTTACGAAATAAACCCACCTCACCCGAAGTCAAAACGTCTTTTTGAATAAGCTGATTGCCCAGGCGGCTTACACGCCACGTATTATGGCCCGCTGGCATCACTATACGAAGAAAATGATTACGTGCCCCGACAGTACAACTCTAACTCGCGGCGGCATATCTCATCTACTTGGGAATACCCTGCTTTTTCTGCTGGATGCTCCGAGATCAAACCTTACCGCCTGAACTACCGTTCGCTTCTTGAACCTGATGCTCACACACAGATGATATATGAAAAGTATGGCTCGCTTAGTGGCCTGGTTAGAGCAATATGATTGGAGTGACGACCTAAACACTGAAGATTCTTTCTACTCCCCTTTATCCCCATCCATGGCCATGAGCCTTCCCATTGAATAAAAGACATTCAATCAATCAATCATCACGCGGACGAATGTTGCCGACGCGAGACTTTGACGCCCATTGCACACTTCTGATTACGATCAATCATCTATTTGGCAAATTAAGTCGACCACATCCGCTTCCGCTGGACGTGACGTCACATGCCCGCGGACGTTGACATTGGTCGTATGGCTATTTCGACTTCTGATTGAATGTTCTTTTACAATTTGGCTGTATGTTGGAAATTAAATCACTCTATTGACACAATTTTATTTATGTAGCATCCTCGAATCAAACTCTGTTTATCACAGCCTTACGTTTGATGGTACCCTTCTGAAGACGACGGAACGGCTGCTGATATATTCTGTATAAAGGACCCCACCGACATAGCCAAGAAAGGCGTTCGATCACCCTAAAATATTTAGAGGGTCTCTTAGATATCTCTTAAAAAGAGAACGGCGAAAGCCTACCCTTCCTTTCCTATCATTTTCTTCTAATCTTTTGCCTCTTATCGACGTTCGTTGCAGTGCTACATATAAATAATATTGGTTTCCAGGAAAGGAAAGCAGCATTATCTGTCACGCTTTCTCGGGCTAGTTCACGGACGATGTACAATCGCTCCTGTCGAGCGGCGTTCCTTAGCGCACGTTCAAATATGGCATTGCAAATGGCAGCAACGCATGACGAAATGCATCTCTCGGAATCACAGAATATTACAGATTTCGCGTAGTAATCTTACGCGCAACTTTCGCGCAGCGAATTTCGTTCCATGAGCATGGAAAGGTGAAAATATGCCTTTCATCGCTTTATCAAACATCACTAATGCGAGTGCCTAAGACTCCAGAATGTTGATACTGAACGCTGGAAGCGAACTATTGGGACATAACATAACTAACGAGAAACCTGATAGGCGGGTTGCGCGGTGACGAGGGAGGTCAGGACGAAAATCTTGGAAAGCAGCTAGAAGGGCGATTTTAGGAACGTCAAACGCAAAGGCGTATAACTTTTCGAAAAGTAGTAACATACATTGTATATACATCGTGAGTCTTGTGTTGTGTGCTTGGTTCGACCTAGATCTGTTTTCAAAGTCATTTAGCGGGAGTCCGGTGAAACATTTTTGTTCATGTTGCAGTAGAGGTTTCGCTCTAAAATAAAATTCCTGCGAAATTCTGTGTACCTGAAAGTGTAGCAATAAACATTATTTTCATTGAACTTTTTTTTTAGCGCGTGACAGGTTATACACGAATAAAAATATCATTATTTTACTCCCAACTTGCTCGAATCGCCAGTCACTGATTATAAACATATTGTTGAGGTCGGTACAGCCAGTGGAGTCCGTAACATCACACGACAAGAACAATGGCTGACCACTCTATACGTTTTTAGATTTTATTATATACTGAAGTAGGAAATAAAACTCGGTATTTTAAAGTGTAGTAAAAAAACACACAAATCTGTTTGAACCAGTTCAGGCAGGGTCGAACCTGTTCGATCCTGAACGTGTCTCCTGAGCCGAAACCGAACCCGAGCCCGAAAGACGTGAACCCAAACCCAAAACTACCCGAAAACATTCCCGTTCGACACCCTGACGCAGTCATCTGAGCTTTGCCTGTTCCCACTTTCTTTTTCATCACCTTAAGGCTTTCCTCCGTTCTTTACAGCATTCTCATTTACCTCATGTTATACTTCCTTATGTCGGCCACTTAGCGCTTATTGAGTAGCTCTCACATATTCGGCAATTCTATCTAGTCTGTTGGACTGGAAGCTTTTATACTTTGCCGTTTCGCAATCAAATCTTCGGTCTCCTTAGACAGCTTACCGGTATCCTCTCTAACTCTCCTGCGGATTACTTCTACCGCGCATAGAGTATTGATATATCAGAAATTATTGTTAATTGCTTCTAAGCTAATGTCGTCATGCTCGGTTACATCTGAATATCTGTTTCGTAGCGAGATTCTGCTCTCTTCTGCCGTCCCTATCACCGTTAATCCACTAATCTAGTTGTTTCTTACTAATCTGTTTTGTTCCCTCTGGCGACTTAGAGAGTATTCGAGACCTTACTGCGCTGTACTTTCCTGATTACCTCTACATCCTCCATAATGGCAGGGTTACAACACAAGGTGAATTCAATTCCACTTTTAGTCCCCCCGTTAGAGCTTTTATATGTCCACTTCCGGTTCTTCTGTTTGCTGAAGAAGGTTTTCATAATACTTAAGTTATTGCGCTCTGCAAGCTCGACTAGTAAATCCCCCTGCTAAATTAGACCTAATGCCATAGTCACCCACTGCCTGGTCTCCTGCCTGCTTTTCCCTACCTTCCCATTGAAGTCGACATTTAGCACAGTATACTGCGTCTTTCCTATCCACATTGCCAATTCTACACCTTCGTAGAAACTTTCAACTGCTAGTCGTCATGACTACATGTAGGTGCATAGGCCCGTACAACTTCACGTTTAAACCGCTTATTAGGGATAATAAAGATTCCTGTCACCCTCTCATCATTGCTATAGAATTCATCTATATTACCAGCAATATGCTTATTGACTAGAAATCTATTTTTCGCTGTAAACCTCGATAACAGTACATACACGTAATGTATAAGCCTCATTTGGTCCTCCTAACCACGCTAAGCCTATGACATCCGATTTCATACAGTCTAGTTCCTCTACCAGTACAAATAAAGTAGTTTCACTTGCAAGGGTTTTGTTGTTAAACGTTGCCGTGGTCTGTTCCCAATGGCGGCCTGTCAGCGGAGCCAGGTATTCTTAACACTCCCCGCTGTGCTATAGGTCTGACCGCCGCCGAGGTCAGTTCCACAGCCACTAGTGACTGAGGACAGGGGGTTTTATAGGAATAATCACGGGAGGTAGCGGTCAATTGCTGCACTAGGGGGCGAACTGTTCTGGTGAGGGAGTGCGTTGTCAAAGGTTTGACCGTCATCATGTCGCACCCCAATCCTGTTTATCGATTCTATTGACATGCGTTTTTTTTTACTCTGTGGAGAATTGCGCGGCAGCTGAATTTGAACCAGGGCCCTCTTTTACGAGAGGCGGATTTCCTACCTGTACGCCACCGCTGCACCCGCTTTTTTATAATATCTTTCTCAATAGCCACAGCCGAGTCCCGCTATGTGTGAGTAGTAAGAAAAAAAAACAGTAGCGTATGCTTGAGCACTGTCCTTGGCTGGGGGATTTTTCTTTAAATTCAAACATCTTTATTTTGTGTTTTTGTTCCACGAGAAAAACAAAATCAGTTACTTCTTGTTTACCAGAAGTGAGTGTGCAGGAAAACTTGTTTCCACATCGTCGTCTAATGCAGTAACCTAAAGTGAGTTACGTGGAGGGGATTTTCTACGCTGCTATGATTATCATACGATATGGGTACCGAAGCAAACTAAAATGAAATTATCTTGGTATTAATGAAATACAGAACTGCGGGAAAGAGACAGTACAAAAAAAAACACGGCACAGAACTCTGCTAGATTTTATTTCGGTATCATGCCTTCCGCAAATTTGTAATTGCACACTAAAGTAACAAGCCACGTTTTGTATCGCATAATAGTTTTTATCCTGGGCGTATAAAATATTCAAACGTGCACCTTTATGATGGCATAAACAATTTTACGATTGGTACTCAACAGTCTTTGACCCCGCTATATTACAATTGGGTCTAGGCTGCTGCTGTGCTTGAGTGACCATGCCTTTGACATATCCTTGTGTGCCGTCTCACGACAGAGGCTAGCTTCTTGAACATGTGCTGCTGGACTGGAGTATATTCCATGCCAATCAAGCACTAAATGTGCTACCAGTGATCATATGCCATCAGAGCCTTTTAGAGTGGAGTTGTTCAGCATTCAAGCACAATTCGTTTGAAAGGGCAAAGCAACTACGAGCTTGCTCTTTCTTCGAAAGTATGTCAGTGCACGAGTGCTCCTGCAAAAATATGCTTGCGGTCATGAACGACATCGGGTCCTGACGTTTGTTGCCTCTTTCATTCCACAGTTGAAAAACACATTTTGTATAGCTTTTAGAGCAGATTGGTGCCATTGATCTTCAATTGATTATTGCATTCCATCGCACGAGAGCTTGGCGGCCATAAGACGAGCAGCAAAATTGCCACAAGCCATGAACGGTTTTGGAGTTTTTCAAACAGAAAAGTCTACTTTCTGAAGCTCAGACTAGAGGAAATCCTGCGCTTTTTCTGCACACAACTGGAACTGAGCTTATTAAATGCTCAGAAAACTCAGTGGAAACATGACAAAAACTGATGACGCCCTGTTGCTGTGACTGCGGTACCAAATTCGAACTGTGTGCTATTGTACCATGTCAATTACATTCTTTTACATTGCCATATGGGGCTGGGCAGTCATTGCTAACAATGCGATTGCTTTTTTTTTCAGAGAATAGGTGCATAATGAAGTACATGATATGGCTGAAAGAGTTCGTTTCTCAAATGTGGCCATGTAGTCTAGAACAAGTCGGGAAACATGCCGCTTTCAAGGAGCTTCCAGCGCATTTGATACTCTCAGCTTCATTTTTCTTGGAAAAACGAACCTGCTATCCTATTGCTTAGGGATTCATATAATGATTATCATGCAAAAAAATGATACAGCATTCCCTATTCAATGACTTTAACCTCAGAAGTGCAAGATGCTGGGCTAGTTGGTACTGTATAATGAAATAAAACAGCGCAACGAACGGGACGAAACACGAAGGAAGGGAGACAAAGACACAGGCGCTGACTAACAACTGAAATTTTGTTCCGAAGCAGGACACATAAATAAGGTACAAAGAGAGGGGTGTGGCCAGATGACGGGATAGGATATCCAGGGAAATCGCAGAAGCGTTCGAAATCCACAGCGCACATGAGCAATGTGTGAGTGCACCCTCCCTGTGCTTGTCGCAAAAACAATTGTAATTTCTCAGAGGCAGGGAAAATGTTTATTCTTTTTTATGAATGCCCCTCTCCGCTTCTTTTGTTAATCTCCTTGTGCCACGATTTTAGTCCCGTGTTTTTTTACCGTTATATTTTATAACTTTTACTTGCCTTTTTGGCTACGTATAGATCTGTTTTTACCGTTTTTACTTTCCGTCCCGGCCTCTTACACCGTGGGTTTTATCGCTTTTAGAATATTCGGCCTTTTACATTTTTATCGTTTTTACTCTTGGACGTGACTTCAACCTGCCTATTGAAAATAATTATCCGACAGGGTTAATTGATGCTGCGTTAGCCATGTTTGTTTAGTTAGCTATGTAATTAGACGACTTCTTACAGTAAATGTCGTGCCGTTACTGAGTTTTCGCTGAAAATACAGTAAATCCCCATTAATTCAAAGTCGATGGGACCGAGAAAAATGTTTGAATTAACCAGGTTTTCAAATTACTCCAAGACTTCTAAAAATCTGGCCCAGACGAACAATTTAATTTCGAGAACATGCTGGGGCATGCCCACATCCCTCCTTCTTCATCCTTCTATGCATCAGTCATAAATGAAAGCACTTGGTCACCCGCAATCAAGACGAAGCTTTAAGCATCATTCGTCCAAAAAGGTGTTTGCTTCCATCACGCTTTTCAATAAGCTTGTGGCAATGGGCAGCGCTCGCCCCAGTCACGGCACGTTAAAGCGAGCGTACTGAAAAGCAGACTTTGGCAACTGGACGCGCCGAAGAAGCCGCTGCCAGCACTTCGGTCAAAACCGCTGGCACCCTGCCTACCCCCCCCCCCCCTGCATTCACTGCAAGGAGCTAAGGTCAAAAGATAAGCACACAACAATGTTATTCCTGTGCAGCATCTTTGCGCGTTGCCATGCAATGCGCTGTGGACTGCAAGTATTATTTTTTTTTTAAATTTGCAGTAGCATAAGTATAGAGCGGGTTCATTATGCAATTATAAGTAAAGTAGAAGCTGTGCAAAAAAAAAAACACTGAAAGAATATGAACACACAAACAACTGGACTGGTGCTGACTGACGACTGACATTTTATTAAAAACGTTAGAAATTTTAATAATGAAAGGGCATCACATCACTAAGTAGATAATGCACTGGCACAAGTGTGTTTAAGAAAGTTTTGTGTCTTCAAGCCAGGCGGAGTACAAATTAAAGCCACGTTTTAAATATAGATATGCGGAACGCACGTGCTGTAACTACATCGACAAGTGGTGTTTCTTTTATTAATCTTAGAACTAAGTTTTGTCTTTCTTTTTTTATTTCTAGGGCATACTGCGGACTGTCAAGATGCGGTAGCAGCTACAAACGCCTGCATGGCGGCGTGCCGTATATGGTTCATGGCTACAGTTCATTTTCTCCTTGTTTGTCGCACAGATGCCAGTCGCAAGGCTTAGCTATGACTGGTGCAGCTTACGGATCTCTTCGTTTAAATTACCACAGAAGCGAACTTATTTTGCCTAATATTTCGAGCTATTAGTCGTTCATGCGTATTTATTGTTTCAACTTCTGCAAGCCACAAAAGACATCGGAAGCGAGACTGCTAGAGGACTTTGGTCGAGACAAGAGCACGAACGGTGCTGATAAGAGTGAAGAGCTCACACGAAGAGGCGTAAGTCTCAGTCTTCCCACTCGAGTTGGTTTTCGGCTGCGCGCGCGGGCCTTCGGTGAGCTATTTGTCAGGGACGCTGGACTGGAAAGCTTTGGATTACTTTATATAACCTGCTGGTTCTTAACTTATACTAGGGTCGCAGAATAGACGGTAGTTTCTGAATTTTAGCTCCATCGTAAAGAGACCGCCAGGAGCGATTTAATGGCCTGCGGCTTGTCGGGTACGACTTGTCTGCATGCGGTAACCACCTAATACAAATCGGTAACCACCTAATACAAAGCTTTTTAAGTTAAACCAGGATCATAAGTAAAGTAGAAGCTGCGCAAAAAACGCTGACAGAATAGCGACACACAAACAACAGGACTGGTGCTGACTAACAACTGACATTTTATTGAAAACGGCAGAGCTTTAAATACTGACAGGGTATCCCATCCTAAGTAGATACTGCATCGGCACAAGCGTGTTTAACCCACTCACACGTTTATCACAGAGGTATAGACGGGCATACATCCCAAAAAGTGTAGGAAGGCATGTGCAACTAGTGAAAAAACACTGATGATTCATGGGAAACACCAGCATAATCAGTCATAGAATATGAAAATCTGAGACAAGCGAAACAAATACAACCTAATAACTGATCAGAACTCCGGCAACATAAAGAAGAAGTTATTAAGATTAGGAAATGTGAGTCCAACGACTAAAAGGAAAACAACGAAATAACATTCGTGGAGAACCTCTGCTACAACAGGAAAAGTAAAAAGCGTAGAAACAGCAGTGTCATAGAGATGAAAAATATAAAAAAAACCTCTAAGCATATAGAAACCTGCCAAAAACATATAGGGGGCTAAACAATGCTGCAGACAAGAAACCCAATTTCTTTCGTGAATAAGGCATTCGATGGTTTGCTTACGCACTAGTCACTTTTCCTGGATCTGAACCAGGGCTCGATAACCTCCCTATGGTGTTGGTCCCTAGCTCTGGCCCTTATTTCGGACTCCGCACTCGACTTGACTGCTGAGTCCGAAATAAGGGACATGAAATTGGACTGCGACTTGAAGTCGCAGTCTAATTTACAGCTATTGTCAAAAAAGCACTTCTTGCATTTCTTTCAGCGGTTCGCCAGATGACCGCCTGGGTTACAATTCACACACCGCCTACGTTCCGCTCATTCATTTATGCGTCTGCCAGTCTGCCCTACGTAAGAACTAGCACATAGAAGTGGAATCTCGCACAGAACTCCCATAGTACAGCCTTTGTCAAAAGTGTAGAGCCCGAAGGGTTTGCTTCTGAGCCGTATAATGGCGATGATTTAGCATTCGTGGATATAATTCCCTTTGAAGAGGGCAGGATAAAAAATCATCTTAGCATCAAGAGATTCAGAACACTGGAAACGCATTAAAAACCGCATGAAGCGGCTCAGAAGCAGAACCCCTGGGCCCTACACGTTCGACGGACTGTACATTTCATGGAATGCATCGTATATTTCATACCAGAATCTTGACGCTCGTGTTTCTTGGTCATTATGTTGGAGATGGTCGACAGCTCCAACGGCGGAGAAAATACTAGACTGAACTTATAACTGCTGGCTTTTTGCTTGAGATTGTGCGAGAGCTTAGGGTAGTATGGGATGACGTGCACAGCACTCCTACCTTGCTGCCTAACACGCTGCTTATTGGGTTATAGCTTTTGCAGAATGCCTTCTGATACACTGAAAATCACATTTTCTGGATACCCTGCACCCCTCAGACGCTTCAATTGGCCCTCAAAGCATTCATTTGCGCAGTTCTTACAGCTTCTTTTCAAAGATAACTGCAGGCTATTGATAACAATCGCCAGTTCAACAAGCTTAGAGTGGGCGCTCTCATAAGGTAGGAGGGCTTTCCGTGAGCGAGGGTTGTACATCAAACAAATTCAGCGTTCTTAGAAATAGATGCATAAATCTAGGAACTGGATGCGGTTGCTCGGCGGGTTGGAGAGAAGGCCTAAGAGTGTGCGCGCCGCTGCCTCCAGTTCGACCGTATCAAGAGTACGTACGGCTGCGTTGCATTGAAGAACGATTCACTTAAACAAGGGGGTGTTTCGGCAGTCATCAAGGTGTACCACAGAGCGGTTTTCTCTCCTTGGAGCTATGGGGTGGAGGTGCTCCAGCATACAAAGCGTAAGCATCGCTTTGCAGTGCCACTCCGCGGCTATGAGGTGCTTTCGCTTCATTAGTTTGCGGTTGAATTAGGATCTAGCATTCCAGCAAAGCAACGAAAACTTTCAATTGGGCCGCGGCTTTGAACTGTATACCTAAAATGTTGTTAGAAATTTCGGAAACATTGCAATTCTTCGGAATATCTGAGGTTATGAAATAAGCAAGTTTGAATTCTTGAAGTCATACTATAGCTTTGTTTTTCCGTTTAGAACTCCATATGTCTGGGTGGTTGCTGGAATATCAAGATTCAGACAAGTTCCTCTGTTCACTTGTCTTGCATCTCTTAATGTAGCTATATCGCACTAAGCAATTTCAAATTGCACAGGATATTTAGTACATCTTTGTACAGAGTCATCTACTTTTAGTATGAGCAAGCATGCTCTCTTTACAGTGCCATTGCCACCGATTTGGCTGCGTATTGAAGCAGTCACCAACTTTCAGGTCACATTGAGCCTGCGCCGCTTTTCTCCGACATGCGACTGCCTCGCACGCAGTGGAGCTTTGAAGGAAGCATTCTTTTTCGCAGTAATAAAGGAAGACCCCGTACAATGTGCCAACATCTTCATTGACACAACCATCAGAGTACGGCATCCTTCTTGGCACTATGGTTCCCTTCTCCTCTTTTTAGTGTCGTTTGGAACCTTTCCCTCCTCTTTGTCCTACTCCCGCAGGCTCTTGGTTGCTCTCTTTTAGTTTCTTAATTTTCTCTAGAGCCAGCTTCTGTTGTCCTAACCACCCTCCTTTCATCACCCTCGTTGCAGCAGTTGGCAGCGAATGCTTGAAGGCCGCCCACAGGCCTTACTGGGGATGGCTGCGGGAAGATTCGATATCCTTTTGAGGGCAATGCTTTTCTGCAGCCAGCATGTTTCCTCTGCCACTGGTCATCCATGCAGCGCCAGCCTGCAGGTCTTGCCAGTTTGAACAGCCCACTGGCAGAAAGCGTTTTCCACTGCCTGGGCCACTTGCTCATACATACACACATGGCAGTCTTCCTATCTGCTCGTTCTGCACGAAGTCAGGGAAGTAAAATTGAGCGTAATCGACATCCAATATGTATGCAGTCTTCGTTTGCAGGCTGAAGGACAAATGCAATGACAGTCTGTTTTTTTTTTTTCGAGTAATGAAAACTTCAGTCAGCATAAACTTGCGAACATAGCACTGCTCGTAGTAAATATTCATAGGTTTGATGTCCTCATGTGGCCTGAGTGTCTGCGTCCCATGTTTTGTGTTGGTGTTATTCTTAACCAACCCAGTAAGCCAATTTTGTCACCTGTGCCTAAACTTATGCGAATTACAAAACGAGTGTGGTAATTGGAGGGCAACAAGCAATATGTTTACTCCTGAGAGTAAAACTTTATGGTAAATATTTATGCCTCATTTCTTGGTAGTATCAAGTAAAAGGAAGCTGTAAGATATGTGTTGTTCAATTAGAAAGCTAAATAGAAGAAGCCAACGTCTGTCACCATTTGTACACGCATTCTTGCCGTGTACTTGTAGAACTTCACTCATGGAAGACAATAATTTGTGCGCTTTAAAGTCAAAAATTGTTTCTATAATTTGATGCATTGACAGCATCATAATGTATGAGGTAGACTGCATTAAGGAGAAGTACTTGAGCATTACAATTTGCGACATGACCAAAGGAAGTTGTGAGAACCTATGTGAGAACGCTGTGTGATAGAGCAAGACACCCAACCCACAACCATCTAACATCCTTGTGTAGAATGGGCTTTGCAAAGTGATGTCTGCTTTTAGAATACCGGCCTCTCGAGCTTCACAAGTCATCCCGTGATGAAGTTGATAACGTCAACGTGATCATACAACCATTTTCAGTTTTCTGATTAGTTTACCTTCAACATGATAGGCTTCGTTCTATGTTTGCTGTAAATAACTTCTTGGTAATTTTGATGGAAACGATGCATTTTTGAAGTACATATCAAGAGGTTCTCTTTACAAGAAACTCAGTGCTGTTGATTGTTTTAGTGCACAAAAAAGACTTGGACTATTATAGATGGCACGAGTTGAAAACTAGTTTATTTGCAACGGCTTAGAAGTGCTTCAGGTTGTCTTCTAACTGGTTATAAATTGAATAGGCTCAGCACCAATAGAAACAGCCCTACTGAGACGAGACAAATAAGCAAACAAACACTTGCGATGATTATCAACCAAATAACTTATTGCTACTCGAGAGCGACCATATAGGGAGTAAAAACATGGCAAGTAAAGAAAAGTCTCAACCACACACATGATCGAAAATCCCATCAACACGGATCAAGATACATGCATTCGTTTGCAGAGAGAGTTATCGACGGGCTATGATGCATAAGTGATCTAGCTCTCCTATACTGTGGGCTTCGGAAATGAGCCCGTGGTCGCGTCTTTATACCGGGCAAGGATAAAGCTCCTAATGAAATAAGCTTTAAAATCTTCACATTCTGCACACCGCATAGGCCAAATGGGTTCTGCGTGACCTGTTTTCTATATCCTTTGCATGTTCACGGAGTCGGTCGTTGATGCTGCGTAAAGTATCACCATGAAAAACGAGTGCATGATGTCGGAATCTTATAAACAATGCCAATTTCTTGCGCTTCTTTTGAACAGCCTCTTTTCTTCTATTTCTTCATACTCGTTCACTCTTTTGCATAAACAGCTTACTTTGTCCCTGGACGAGAAACCAACCTAATGCCAGCTTTACTAAAAATCTTTTTCAGTTTGTGCGAAACGTAATGCACGTAGGGAACACATGATATTTTCTTTTTCTCCTGCTGCGTTCCCTACGTGTGTTCCACGTGTTCACGTAGAAAGTACGAGCTCAGTAGTGTATTATTCTTTATTGTAGTATCATTGTCGTCAATTGAATCGTCAGCCTGACTATACCCACAGCAGGGCGAAAGCCTATCCCATATTACTGCATTACCAAGGTCCTGTGCTAGTTGTATCCATATGACCCCTGCGAACGTCTTAACCTCATCTGCCCACTTAACTTTCTGCCGCCCCTTGCTGCAATTTTGTAACCTTGTAATTCAATTGGTTACCATAAACGGCCATCGCTTATCCTCTCTTCTCACTGGATGTCCTGCCCATACAGATTTCGTTTTCTTGATTTCCACTAGAGTATCAGTACCTTAAGCTATTTCTCTGAACCACTCTGCACACATCGTATCTCAACTTTAATCCTGCTCCATAGCCCTCCGCGTTGTCCTCAAATTAGGTAGCACCCTCTTCGTAAGCTTCCAAGATAAAACTGTTGTATACTGTTGTATACGCTGCTCCTACATCGTGGAACAAGATCGAGACCGGTATATCGCCTACGGGTGGGCACCAAAGCTTCACCGCAGGGATAAGTGTATCATAGTTCTGGCTGCGACGACCTGTCTGCGTGGGACTTCCGCTGTCAGCTGCCTTTAAAAAGGACACCGCATCGATCTGCTCTTCAGTTTGGCTGCAGTGCGCACGTTGGATGCATCACACCTAACTTTTCCTGCTTTTGCAGGCAAGCGAGTTATTCATTTTTAGCGCCTTTTCACGCTGCTTTTTGCGCCCTGCTGCCAAACTTGAACCTTGTTTGAGACTTATACAGTGAAGTGAAATCTTCAAACATGTCTAAGAAGTTCATGAAAGCACTTTAAATGAGAAATGAGGCATGAACTGCGCAGTGTCGAGGATAGTGTCAAGTTCTGTAGCGATACGTGTGATGAAACAGAAGTAATTAGCACAGACGTTAAAGCACTCAGAAAAGAAATTGCTGAGCTTTTGAAATGTAATGAAGACCTCAGAAAGGAAAACAAGTGCTTGACCGAAAGAGTAAATGAGCTTGAACAATATAGCCGCCTGAACAACTTGGAGATAAAAGGTGTGGACTCAGATGAAAGCCCAGTGGACATTGTAATGAAAATTGGGGAATTAATTGACTAGTCTGTCTCTGAAGCGGACATCGACCCGTGTCACACGGTTCCGACACAAAATTCCGAGACCAATATTCTGGTCCGATTTGTGAAAAGGGACAAGCGACATGCCTTTTTTTACAAAGCCAGGAAACAAAGGATTTCAGACGATAAACTTGGTTTTTAGGGAAAGAGCCAGTGTTTGCTAATGAGCACCTCACACAAGCCAACAAAAAGTTGCTCGGAGCTGCTATTGCGCGCAAAAGGCAAGTGGGATGGAAATTTGTTTGGACCTCTGGATCTCAGGTTTTTGCGCGCCAGAGTGAGACGGGGGATGTGCTGAGGATCCGTGATCTGTCTGATTTGGAGAAGATGACTCAATAATCTGTGCATCTGTAGAGATATATCGTTGATATTTTTCCATTGACTTTGAACCCTCATGTCAGTATTATAACAACGGTGCTTTCAACCTACTGTTTGGCCCAGACAAAACTAGATTTTCTGCAATCCATATCAATGCTCGTAGCATGAAGAATAAAAGCGATTGCCTCACGTTGTTTTTGGAATCTTTAAAAGTAAACTTTGATGCACTTTTGTTTACTGAGACCTGGCTGACTTGTAATGACGATCATGTTTCGTTTCCTGGTTATAATTACAATGGTTTACATAGGTCAAGTGGCAGAGGCGGTGGTGTTGCAATTTATGTAAAACAACTGTTATGCGCACAGCATAATAGAAGATTTTTCAATCATGACGCCAAATGTTGAATGTTTGGTAATAGCATTGCCCCACATAATGGTTGCTACAATAAACAGACCACCTACTGGCAGCAGATCCCACTTTTTCCGGTTCTTGGAAAATCTAATGGAATTCCTGTGTTCCACCAAGCTTCCTTTTTCTCTTATGGGTGATGTTAACATAAATATAAGTTCTGATGATAACATTTCACGGGATATAAACAGTATCATTCATACATATGCGTGTTCTAACAACATAACCTTACCGACAAGAATAACTCCAACTACTTCTACCTTGCTAGATATCTGCGTTGCAAATGTGTTAGTTTCTGATACCATCTTTGGTGTGTTGACTAATGACAGCAGCGACCATCTACCTGTTTTTTTGTTTTGTTCCTCTTAGAATGAATAAGCAAAACATTTTCGCGTTTTCTTATAAAGTAAGAGATATAAATGAAAGATCCCTCGATAAATTCCAATTACTCATTGAGAGTGCTTCTTGGGATAATATATATGAGATGAGCGATGTAAATGAGGCATACGAAGGCTTCATTCACAAACGCCTTGCATATTATGACGAAGCATTTCCGCTGAAAGACAAAAAGGTGAAAAGTAAGAAGTTTAGAAAACCATGGATTACTAAAGCGCTATGCGAGAAAATTAGGATAAAAATAAGAGGTACCATAGATTTATTGAGACTAAAAATGCTGATATTTTTACTGAATACAAGAAATACAGGAATAAATTAAATAAGGACCTAAAAAGTGCCAAACCCAATTACTATGTTGGTCGCTTTTACACAGCTGCGTAATGATGCAAGAAAATTGTGGCATCAAGTAAATAATTTACTCAATAGAAAAACGCGCTCCGATTGCTTACGAGTAACTACCAGTACCTAATGGGATAATGACTGGCACCGACTTAGCCACAGCTATGAATGAGTTCTTTGTTAACGTTGGCAAAGCAGCTTTCAATAATCCAGTCTCATGTACAATGTACTCAAATTTGAATAATCCATTACCAAATTCTGTTAACTTTTATTCTGCAACTACAAAAGAAGTCAATGATTTAATTAAAAACTTGAAAGATAATGCATCAGCAGGGCATGATGATATCAAAGCATCGCCACTAAAACACGTATCAATGCTTATATGTGATGTCCTGATGCATATCATTAACCTAATGCTTCAAACTGGAACGCTCCCAAATCAATTAAAGTTAGCTAGAGTATGCCCGGTGCATAAAAGTGGAAATAAGAATGAAATTTCTAATTATCGTCCAATTTCCATATTGCCCGTATTATCCAAAGTTTTCGAGGGAGTAATCATTACCAGGCTCGAAAAGTTCTTTCACAAATAAAGCATTGTAACCAACTTTCAGTATGGGTTTGTGAAGCGAAGGTGCGCTGAACAAGCATTGTTAACCATAAAAGAAAAAATAATTGATATTTTTGAATGTCGGAAATGTACCCTTGGTTTATTCCTGGATTTTCGAAAAGCATTTCATTGTGTACAACATGATATTTTATTAAGTAAATTGGCTGATTATGGAGTCCGTGGTGTGCCACTAGATTTATTAAGACGTTATCTGTGGAACAGGCTACAGTTTGTATGAGTTAATAACTGCTGCTCTACTAACATGGTTATACGGCGATGTGTTCCCCAAGGATAAATTTTGGGACTATTGTTATTTATAGTGTATATTAATGAAATCACAAATATTCCTAACTCACCTGATTTGATCATGTACGCGGATGATACCAATATTTTTTTTACCGACTCTGCCTTGTCTAGATTAGAAATTACGGTCAATGAATATTTAAACAATTTGGAGATTTGGTTGACGGCAAAAAACTCGGTTTGAATCTAAATAATACTACCTACATGATATTTAGGCCAATCAACACCACTCTACAATGTAGTATAGTAATTAAATATAACAGCAACGTTAAAAAGCAAGTTACTAATCACAAGTTTCTAGGCGTTTGGTTCTATGAAAACCTTTCATGGAATACGTACATTTTAAATTTAGTAGAATACTTGAGTAGAATTGTAGGATGTCTTTACAGAATTTTTAATTTGGTACCCGTTTGGTTAAAAATTTCAATTTATTATGCTCTTTTTTATTCCAAACTAACATACTGTATTCTCATATGGGGAACCACAACTTCTACAAATATTAATAAGTTGCTCGTTCTCCCAAAAATCTCTTCGAGCTATTGAAGGTTATTACGGTATACCGCGCGACTTGCCTACAGAACCCTTATTTAAAAAAATATGCCACATTAGCCGCTAATCAGATTTACTACTTTCGTCTTCTGCAGTACATTCACCATAATAGGCTGTATACTACTCTACCTGATAGATCTACAGTGACGTATGACCTGCGAACACGAAAAAAATCTGTACCTATTACTCGAACCAACTATGGAAAACAGAAATTAACTTTTCAGATGCCATCACTAATCAACAACACACCAAATGTGGAATTTTCATTGGCACCTAGGGTATTTAAAAAGAACGTAAAACAATATTTAAATGAATATCCCTATAATTTCAATGGTGGTATGTAACTGTATTTTTCTCATATGTAATCGTTTTTGTGTAAAAATTTTTTGCTTTTAGTGTAAATATTTATGTTATTGACAGCGTGATCTGTTGATTTGTATATCCAATGAATACTGCATGTATTCATATGTTTTACATAACATATGTAAATGTTGCATAATGTTTTTTTATTTTATATACACTAGAGGTGTGTGCTGTTGTCTGTTGTTATCTGTTTTGAGAGCCAAGGCCCAGTCAGGCTTGCCGCCTTTGCCTTGGCTTCCCCATTCTTGTAAAAGAAATAAATAAACCTTAACTCCAAACTCCAAACTTTGACCTTGAGCGATATGGGTAAGCTGCTAGTCATAATGGTCGAGTTCTTGCCAAATGCTCTCCATACCAATCTTATTCTCCTTGTTATTTCGGATTCAAGGTTCGGATCTGCGGTTACTACCTGTCCTAAGTAGACGTATTCGCGTACTACTTCAAGTGCTTCGCTACCCAACGTAAACAGCTGTTCCTTCTCGAGGCTCTTGACCATTACCTTAGTCTTCTGCATACTGATTTTCAAGCCTACCTTTCTATATTTTCTGCCAAGGTCATCAATCATAATTTCCAATTTATTCACAGTTATTTAACCGAGCAATGTACTGAAAAAATTGAAGATTACCGAGGTATTCTCTGTCTACCCTTTTCCATAGCTGCGCCCACTTCAAGTCTCTGAATACTTCCTCTAAGCAACCTCTCAATTGTGATTGGGAGATCATGTCTCCTTGCCTAGCACTTTACTTTATAGGAATTTTGTTACTTTCCTTATGCACAACCATGGGTGCTGTGCAGCCACGATACACCTACATCTTCCAGTACTTTCACGTACGGCTCAACTACGCCTTTATTTCACAATGCCTGCATGGCTGC
>JAJIZL010044902.1:0-20523 GCA_023969395.1 Amblyomma maculatum
TGATACGCGGTCTAGAATCAGAGTGATAAGCCTGTATGCCGGCGGCTGTTAAAAATACAACAAATACTGTTTTGAAGGTTTCGCGGCAATATGCTTTATTTACCTGAACAGAAGTTAGTGGGAACAGCTAAGGAGTGCAGCCATCCTGGCCGCAATAAGGCAGATTTGTCAAAAAAGAAGCAAGCAGATTGTGTTCAATCGTAGATTTTCCGATGTCTTTCCAAGTAAGGCTGGGTTTCTGATGAACTTGAACCAAGCTGCCCGCCTGCCAGTTATACAAAATGTCGCTAATGGCATTACGTTAAGACTCGCTCGATAGAGCAACTTAACTTCGTGTTACAATTTATAGCATTCAAGTGACGGCGGCAACATAAGAACCATATTCAAATTAGCCCTATATCAATGACGTGAAAACCATTCACGCTTGCCATTTCTGTTTACAGCCACCTTATGGCGCTATTTGGTACGTGTCTGGCAGATCAGAAAAGCTTTAAACCACTACACGAACAAGAACATTCTATACTAAAAATGCAATCACAAACTGGCAAAACGTTGCCGTGCAGTTGCCAGTGCAAATGAACCCTACACTGCTGCTAAATTAAGCGCATATGTGTGCTGTGCGGTAATGCCATGCATTTCCCTTACACATATCGCATATTCAGCTAAATTAAACGGCTTTCATGCATATTTTCTGCATGTTATTTCACCGCAAATGATTGTGAGGGGGGGGGGGGGGGTAATTCAATTGCAACTCTAGGAGAGTACAGTCACGCTATATCCCGATTCTAACCCTAAACAGTATGAAATACGACAAAATACTGATCAAATTTCTTGTAACGCATCTCGTTTGAAAAAGAAATATCAGCGCAGCGGTGTGCCAACACTGTGACGCAGACTTGCAAGCAATCCTGCTCCTTTCCAAATTTACCAATACATCACCACTCTACTGCCTTTTTTCCTTAACTATACCACCAAGCCTTTACTGCATTGTCCAGATGCGCTCATATATGTACTATTCAGCTGAAGTGTGCGTGTCCTTCGCTCAAATAAAAAAAGCCACGAGGGTAGTTCAGTACCCCAAAGTCTTCTGCGATTGGCTCCCTTAGAGTTGCTTACGGGCGACACGTGAAATTTTATTTTTCAAAAAAATCTAGGACCTGATCCGACAGGTACTATAGCGGCAATGAACAAGCGGCCCTCAGCCCACCGCGCAGCGTGTAGCCGCGAATTTTCGCCTCATGCAATTAGCGCACGTATACAAACTCGAAAGTTTAATTTAACGTCAGCGCAACCTTTATAGACCTTTTGCAAAATTCCAGAAATCAACTCCTCTGCACAACAAAAACCCCTGCACTATGGTGGCCAAACCTGTTTTGAGAGCCAAGGTTGGGTGCAGTGCAGGACATGTTTGTTGTGACAATAATGCCACGTCCATTTTCTGCACTCCTCTGCCTGTTGTGGCTGCCACAATTATGGTATTAAGAGTCCATTGGGGAAGCCAAAGCCAGTTGCTCGCAAGTGCCATTCATATATCGCCTCCCTTCCTGTATGCTTCCTCCTCGTTTTCAAAAGCGAAGGAATTCTGCTCCCCGGGTTCATGCATGACATCAGGCTTTACACAGAAGTATTCAGCGCTGCACCCAACTTCTACCCCAAAAACAGGTGTGACTAAAATGATGGTGTTTTTTCTGTGCAGAGAAGCTGACTTGCAGAGCTTTGCAAAGGGTCTACATATTAGGGTTACCGCGAACGAGGCTTACCGATTCCACCGGAGGCCACGTACTACTTGATCTGAACGAAGCCTCACACCAAGCTCGAATGGGATAAACAAAATTTCCAGCGAAACACGTTTCATGAGATGCCGTCCCCGACAAACCTAGCTCAACTCGCCCGTACGACATTCAGGCATATTCATGTTCGAACGCAGGCTTGAATGATATTAAAGCCCCACCTCGCAGCGTTGGACGGAAAGCGATGTAGCGAGGCGCCGTTCATCAAATTAGTTGTCGCGCTTTAAATAACACAACACCGCCTTTGGCAGTGCAACAATGGGGTTCTCTCTGATTATAGTGAACTAGTATTCTAGTTCAATATATCTCTGATCTTCGGGTCGTTGCCAACATGGCGGCAAAGCACCGGCAAACGTGAACCGTCAAAACGTCCGGGGAAGGCCACGTGCGGAGCAGAAATCACTATTTGCGACCACTAGCTCTCATAGCATTATGTCAACTTTTGGAAATGTTGACCATGCCAGAATAAAAGTCCCCATATGGCGCTGGTGCAGCATGAACGGAACTCAAGCGCGTTGGACGAAAGATGGCCGTTCAGCGACGACAAACACGTGTACGCCCCTGCTTCCTTCGAAACGTGCTGATAACTACCTTCCTAGACCTTCCTATCAATCATGTCTCTGGTATGCCCCCAGGGGTAACCGAAAATTTCTGTAAATCAGTCCCATAAATCGCTACATTACGTAATGGTTCCCTAAACTACTTTGCGAATTCCCTGCATCTATGCTAGCTAGAATTGTTTTTTATTTCCTATTTGTTCGTTCGTCGTCGCGTCTTCGCACTTCTGTGAACTGAAGCGTAATTTCTTGTCATGTATGCCACACAACGTTAAACATACTCTCTGCAAGTTCATTGTGAATGTATTGCCTGTTCTGTTTTCTACAATGTACTGCAAACACTGCCCGGCGAACCCAGAGCGAGGTGCACCGCCATTACCGCCTACGCCTGTTTTCAAAGATTTCGCAGCAGCGGATAATTATAATTCTAATATAATGATGTTCGACTCAGCCTACCCCGGTGCTATAATTTACTATTACAGTGCGCGCACGCTAAGCGTTGTCTGAGGATGCGCTAGGCAGTGAGCATGTTGTGCATGGTAGAAAGTATGCGTGCAAGGACGGTAAAAATAGATGGTATTTAACCATCCAGCCAGATTTTCTTATCCATCTTCATGGTAAAAAAGAAGCATATATTCCTTAGCTATTCTATTATGGACGGCTATAAGCGCAGCGCGTACGCGCCGTGCTCTACACATTTCTTTTCATTATCGCTTTAGCCCCTCGCGTTTTCTGCACGACAATAGGTTCATGCCGGCAATCGCTCGCTATATATTTCCGCTTGTCTCTGTCGCAACACATCTCAGCTATGAATGACAAGTATTCAGGGCCAAAACGTGATATCCACGAATCTCTTCGCGAATGGCTTCTTCGTATATTGAACATAGCGCTAGCTTAGTATTTCTATCTTACATCGCGTGAAATAATCGATACATTCGACTTTAAAATCGCGAAATGAAAGTAGTCCCCATCCGGCTGCCGCCCATTGTGCTTCAAACGGTGTTCAACATGCACCACTGAGCAGCTGTAACAATTAACCCATAAGACGGGCACTGCTCGGATGCCCTTAACACTCACAAAGGGTCTACTGTCCCGGAATTTATTGCACTCGAAACCACTTTGTATTTTCGCGCCGTGCCATGAAGACCATGAAAATACGCAGAATTCGCAAAGCGACGAAAAAGGCGCGATGTGAAACCATGATTTTTTAGTTGCACAATTAGAACACCCAACATAGACCTTGCAACATAAACGTACTCAGTGTCAGTCTCCCACACCGAGCGATTTTGTAGCCCTCCGCAACCAAGAATCACGTCGCCCCCTAACAAGTGCTAGCATTCCCTAAAAACAGCAAATTGGCGAACCATGAAACGCGCTCCCCCGCTTATCCAAATATAAGAGAACGAGGCCGTCACGCGAGCCGCCTGGAAAAACAGATTGGTATTCCTGGAATTAATCGCTTCGCTGCTCTTACTTGTGACGAAACCGACTTCCCTGCACTCCCTTTACTTGACCCACCTGCTCCTCATACATCTTCTCAGCATCGTTCATACGCACAAGCGACTCACCCTCGTGGATCAAATGGTACTCCAAAACGGCCAGTGCACCAATCACATGTGGACGCCGCAGATGAAGACGCTGTTTTAGACAATGCCATTGCAGAGGCTCGCCAACGTCTAGAAGAACTCACCCAGCTCCGAGAACAGCGTCGCTCTCACCCCTCTCGAAGAAGTGTTATACTTCGTGATAAGATTTCAGACGAATCACCTCCAATAAGCATCAATCCCCAATCACGTGCAGACAACCCGTTAACCGTGACTACCCCGATAGTGGATAAAATATTAGCCCTTATGGAGCAGGTGACCTCCCTCATCGTATAAGCTGTTCGGCCTCGCAGTGGATAATGCACTGTCTCTGGTGGTGCAGTGGAATTGTCGAGGCTTTGCGAATAAGGCCTCTGAAGTGAACATCCGTCTTCGCGACAAAAAGCTGTCTACAGGGATTGGGAGCCGTCCTGTAGAACCTAGTGTGCCTGGCGTTTGCTACCTGCATTAACGTCGGGCGTGTAATTCGAGAGTTATAGAAGCAACGACATAAGTAGCCGGCAGGGAGCTCTTCAGATTATTAGGCACAGTCATCTGGTTACTGCTCGGGACTATTTCTGATCGTTATTCTGTGTATTTAGTTACCGGAAATTATGCACAATTATATTGGCTGGTTAACGTCTTGGCCGCCATATATTGTGAAGAATATGCATTCCAACCTGAAGTCCAAACGAGAGTAATTAGCCATAGCTATAATTTCTTTGTGAATAGAGAGTCCTTTCGTCTTTCTAGTCGTCTTTGATCCTTCCAGAACCGATGTTATTTACTGCTTTCCTTCGTCGAGAATTCCGGACACCCAAGTCCACGCTGCTCTGTAATATCTTCCTAGCGGACTTATTCTTGGCCTCATGCAACAGCTGTTGATGGCATCGCACCTTTCTTTCATTGTTGTCTGCCATAATATCCTGGTGAGCAGGTCACCTAGTGGAAACTAGAAAAAGTTAATGAAATGGACAAGAGCTTAAATTGAACCACATTCAGTTATTGCATATCTAGCCAACCTGAAAGAAGGATTACCTTGGAATGCGAGTGACAGGAGTTCGAATCGGTTTGGTGAAATATGGTCGGCATTTACTTTAGAACGATAAGGATGGATATGTGATTTGTCATACGTGGTGGAGGAAGGCTCTCTTTTAGTTTTCACTTAGGCGTATTTGTGGATTGCTATAATCAAATCACAGTCAGGAGGCCAGAGCGAGACTTTGGGTACATGCTGAAAAAACGAACTTAACAGCTAATCAATCAATAATAATCGTTCATCGGTGTGTACAACCTATAGACAAGCATAAAGACAACTTTGTGTCTAAATAAACGTTTAAACGTAGTCAGATAAGCTGAGAGGAGAGAGAAGTTGGGATTCGTACCATTTAAATATTGAAATTTTACCTCTTTGGCTACCTTCTGGGTATCAGAAATTTATTTGGTCTCTAACGCTGTTACTAATCTCCGTTCTCAAAACGCGGCAGTGGATCGACGCTCTGAAGCACACCAAAGTACCAAATGCTTATGAAATGGTACCGAGAAGGCACAATAAATGTTAAAGCCACTCGATGCCGCGCGCGAGCGTGGTTAAACTCCGATCCCCTTGGCAACTATCGAGGTATCCCATAGTTCAACAAACCACCCTTTTTTTCTACACGAAATCACAATACAAGCCGCACACGCACGTCTTAGCAAAGGCAGCTGGATCGCAGACAGAATCCCGCTTCCGTGTTTACAAATCACGCGAATTGCAGCTAACTCCCCACTAGAAACGGGAAACATTTTAGGCAGATATTGTGCATGAAACAAAACCGTACATAGCAATCTCTTGGCAGCGTATAAAGGCTACACTCACCAATGGAGGAAAGCGTTCGCCAGAGTTCGAAGCTTAGAAACGAATGTCTATGAATGACGGGCTTAAGTACCACGTATAGTACTATTGGCGCCCCTGGAACCGAATAGATGCTAAAACTACTCGAAGAAAGGAAGATTTACTGAGGATATATGAACAACTCTGAGTAAACGTTAACTTTTAGCGTGATAACTAGCGGTGGTTAGAAAGACTTAGTTGCTCTAGCGGCAGCTAGCCGCCAACAAATTGGTGGAGGTTCTTTAAAGTTCGAAAATTCTAGGTTATAAGTAGGACGAAGCCTCAGAGAGAGAACAAAAAACGTACCACTGGCGCAAAGGGGTATTGCTTAATCTTAGCAAACTCCAGTAACATTGAAAGAATTGTTTTGAGGACACAGCGTAGGAAACGAACGACGCACGGCCAAAAACAAAGCAGCAGAGTAAGGAAAGAAGTTGCTCTTTGTACATGTGTCGTGGCGCTTTAACAACACGACTTTAAATCAACAGAACCGATAAAGCTAAACAGCGATTTTTTTAAAGTAAAAGTTGCCTGTTTGCTACACACCCCACCTGTCGACGACGTGCCCTTGGTAAAAGCACAATGTTCACACACTACACTAAATGCCTTTACGCGCTGACTACATAATCCAGAAAAGTGTTTAAAACCTCACCATTCGCCATACTTAGATGGGCCCTTAAGCAAGGGATCTCTTTCACGGTCTCAGCGTCGCCTATGAGAGCTGAAGCACACAAAAAACGTTTACCTTCTGCTTCTTCACCACAGGCAACTGGTCCTAAGTAGAGTAATAATTAAGCTATTGGTAATTTCTGCAGCACGAACACCTGCTCTGGTGAAATGACTTAAATTCGCAGATGAATAACAAGGTTCATGTGACACATACTGGGCACATTTTGAAAAAAGGGGCAAATCTGTTTGAGCAGGTTACATGCTTTTGTCATAGTTTATTACGAGGGTATATTTGGGTTACTGGGAAACATGATTGAACAAATATTTTAATTAAAATTTTCAGCTTTTTCTTAGGACGGCATGTTTGATCTGTAAAATTGAAGTTTGACCCTGCTGATATCACAGTAAGGAAACAAATATAAATGAAATTGCTGCTGGTTTAACTTTATAAAACCTACTCTTTAAGCGAAAGCTTCGTTACTAATGGTTACACGTGGGGAAACGTTTTGTTTCCAGAAGAAGAAGGCAATCAGATGGAGCAATACAGATCGAACGATGCCAGAAAAATATATGGAAGAAAATAAGACGAGAAGAAGGAACAGAAGAAGGGAAGAAGAAGAGTTGGCGCAATGGATTTTGCAATAGGTTCGTTTTTATCGCCATTCAAATCTTTGTAATAGCATCAAAACCTCTGCTTTGCTAATATGCTTTGACTTTTTTAATCTGTAAATACAAATCTCAGTGTTCTGCTGAGCGCGTTATGAATTCTCCTTTTATTTTTATTTTTCATATTTTATTTTCCTTCTCTTTTCCATAGCACTCATTACATTTTTTGCGGTGTAATTATACATCTCAAAAAGAAATATCTCTGCACCCCCATTTTTGACCGAACCTCCTGTGGGGGTCTGTACCGCCAAATTGGAGAACAACAGCCACAGCGGGGACCGCAGTCGCCTCTGCCAAGGCAGCACAAGAGCCCGGGCCAATATTGTCAGTGAGTTGACAGAGATCAGCCCAATGTAGGCCCAGCGCTGCCATCTTATGGCTGGTATTGGTTATGCCATTCTATAACGCGGCCAACACTGACCCTGAGGATTCCATTGGTAACCAATATTGGCTGTACCTATTTATAGTGATAACAACATTGGCCCGTCATATCCGATGCCCCCTCAATATCGGTGGTACCATTATGCGAGGATGGCAATGCTGGGCCTAGATATCCGCCATATCACCGGAGTTGGCGATGCCATTTGATAACGATGGTTATAACGGACAGCATTAGCTGTCAGTCCACTGATGTTGGCCAATATTCGACATATGCTGGACAATGTGTGAGCTCTGTTACAATGGCCCGCCAATGTCAGATATACACTGGCATACCTCACATATCAATGGTATTGGCATTGCCGTTTCATAAGATGGCTATATCGAACAGCGTTAGCCATTACTCCACTGACGTTGGCCAATATATGACATATGCTGGACAATACTGTTAGTTCTGTTACCATGTCCCGCCAGATGCATTGGCATACACATTAGTCAACATTGTCTTGTCTATTTCACCTACTGGTCAATATTAGATGCAAATTAGCATGTGGCTAGAATTATTCTATGGGAAACCGCATTAGCGTGCTTTTGCGGTTGGCAGGCTCATTTAATACTTGGAGTCGTTAACTGTACTGTTATAACCGATGTTTTCAAGCTACCTTTGCAATTTTAAATGCTTCGGAAATCTTGTCTAAATAGTTATAGTTCCGCGGTGCTTGTTTCCGTTGTGCTTGCTTTAATCCCACCTAGCTGTTGTTGATGTTGCTTGGGATTACACCATGTTCTTTTACACTAGACCCTTCATTGACTTAAGCTGGGACTGTAATCAATCCACATGTATACAGTGACGAATTTGGATTAGACCTACGATCGGTAAACGGTGTCAAATATCAATAAGTTCACCACCGTTTGCTGGTTCGTCATGGCGGCGGCGGCGATAAATAGCTCCACGCCGACCGGGAGATTATAAATAATCAAAAAGACATGTCATATAACGTGCATAGGTAATGGTTGCTATTTTTTGTATTTTCTTCGGCAATGGTCTAGGTTCTTCCATGGCTGCTCCTGTGGCGATTCCTGCTGCTCTGAGTGAAGAGAATTCCAAACGTTTTAGCAAATTTCTTTGCCCCCGAGTGTATTAGTTTTAACAACAGCGGCTTCAAACATACGATTACCGCAGGACATGCATGCCGTGCGATGCAATTAATGAGCGATAAGCGTCGGCCTATTAATGCTCGTACGTGACTCAGATCGACTATGACGAGCGCGCTTTCATCGAAATACACTTTAAAAATACACTACGCCGTTTAAGCTATACGAATACGAAGCATCGCAGCACATACTTTCGCTTAAACAATTTAATAATGGTGATCTAAATTAAAGCTGTGGCCGAAGCGGTGGCCTTGTGGTAGAGCATCCGCCTCGCATTCGGGAGGTACGGGGTTCGATCCCCAGTGCTGCCGGGTACCCACCGGTTTCCAATGGGTACAAGATTTCCCCCGGCCTGATGCTCGGCTCTTCTGGGGTGAAATGCTTGGGAAAAGGGGCCATGAACCAAAATGTTGGTTCAAGAAAAAAAAAAAAGGGCCACATAATGGGCTGTTGCCGCGCAAGGCGGACTTATTGTTGTCCGATGGCGGAACGAATCACTGCCACATCGGCGCAACTATTGTTCCACCACTACCTCCGTGGTGGAACAGTTACAGGCGTGCTAGGGGAAGGTAGTTTTTTTTTTTTACAAATATTGTCATGGAGAGAAGATACCCACATGTAGACTGACTTCTTAGCGTTAGAACGAAAAATAAAATGTGAAAGAAAAGACTGGAAACACAAATAAAATACGAAAAAGTACAATGGGTATATTAACAACTGGATTACAATGACACATCTTTGTTTAGCACACGCTCGTTTCGTTCGCACAGTTTTCCAGCGCCTGCTCTCCGTGCTGACGCACCGCACCGCTCAATCCCGTCCTCACGCACTTCGCAGTCCTGGCGTTCCCCGGATCTTACTCTCTCACCGCATGCGATGCGAGCAAGATCCGAGATTGCGTGCGCGCGTCGAAATCCATGGAGATGCGCCAAAGCAGCGGACGGGTCGACACACCATTCAGGGTCTAAGGGGCGGACGGCCGCCGCCCAGGGGAAGGCATAGAGGCTTTACAATAGTTAGCGCCATCTAGTGAAAGAAACAGAAACTGTACGCGGCGGCCATGTTTTGTTCAGTCCGCACGCCCCTCCCATCGAGTACGCTGTCAACGTGCGCCTTCGTAGAACCCGTGCATGCACCGAAAGGTGCATTGGAATGCTCACAAGCGATTGTTTCATTTTAAACATCTCAGCAGTCGTTAGCTCCAAGCTCTATTCGGGATGGCGCCAGCATGTTGTTGCGTGCCCTTCTGCAGCCAGCGCACCGTCGTAGACGCGCACGGAATCAAGGTATACGCGTGTATGCGACCGTTCGTTTATAGAGGCTAGAAGGTTTTAGTTCGTTTGTAGTCCTAATCGGCTTTACAAGGGTCACTTGCATCATGCAAAGCATTACTGCACGTCCCTCTGACTGGAAGCTAGCTCACAGAATGTGCTATCACCTAAAACAGCAAGATTGTTTTGTGCGCTATAGAGCCTTGTGAACTTGAAGGATAAGCGTATGCTGCGATTGAGGACACAGGAGAAGGAGCAATGCATGTATAACGAACGCTATTGTGCAAATACGTTCTTTGAAACATTTTGTACGTAGGTTGCATTTACCATTGTGTATTGGATTTAAGACACGGGCATGATTAGCGAAACTACTTTTCACAGTCGTACGAAATGGTAGTGTTTGGTCCAGAGAGTAATACGGTTATCTAGTGCGCCCGAGGTGCGTGTTTCACGCTGCAAAAGCAAGCGGCTGCCAAACTCGCGGCATCCAGAAAAGCAGGAAAAGATGACATCCCACTAGTGTACTGTAACATGCTCACGTGCAGCCCGTTTCGACCGGTCCACGTCCAGTGCGCGCAGCTCAAGTTTTATACCTGCCAGCGCGCCGATAAAATAACGAAGCGTGCGCTTCACTTTTGTATGTTTTTTTCTAGTCAGCCGATGGTTCGCTAATTCAGAGCTACCTGAAAGTCGCTGGAATTTTTAAATAGGTCGATTTCTTGTTTATTCCCTCTGTCTGAAAGTAAACATTTGAAGCCGTAATCTCATAGGAAAGCGCTGACATTGGAAGCTTCGAGGAACTCGGAGGAGGAGGAACTCGGCTGAAACGAAAAGAAACTTGAAAAGTCAACTCACATTACTGCGAAGTATTTGTGCTTCATGCAACTGGCTATGTTCATAAAATCAGATTTATATTATATCATATCGTTATATAAAAATTAGGGGGTCACTTAAGCTCCGCCGTTAAAAGTGTAACGCGATAGTGTCTCTCTCTCATACACACACGAACGATGTTTTCTTTGTTCACGTTTTATATTTTAGCACTTTTATTTATTTATTTATTTTATTTACCAAATACTGCAGGCCCTAACTGGGCCCTAGCAGGAGGGGCGAAAGAAATACAATGCAGTGAAATATGAATTCATCAAAAGTAACGTACTACACACAAGTGTAGTATGTTATATGTTATGTATGTTCTATTTCTATGTTATGTATGGTATGTTATATTTCTATCGTTATTGTTTATTTTTATTTTATTTGACGTTTTATATTTTTATACACCAATATGCATGCGTCAGCAACAATCGGCTTTCCATTCTGAGCAATTTGACACTTTTGAACACATTCTTCAGTTATTTAAATTATTTAATTACACATTCTAAATTTTCTTCCTTAGCATCACCAAGCACTGGTTTTTCATTCTGACACCTTTAAACCCTTACTTTCCGATTTTTCCTTTTTTTTCCGTTTCTTTATTTCATCAACTGATCAAATAATTACAAAGATTTTATTCACTCGTCATCGCCTATCGCACGCCAATCAATATTCAATCACTGGAAGCACAAATTACCATGGCACTTTTTTTTTTACGCAGCCCCCGATTATTTCCGAGACTAATGCCAACTACTGCGTCGACGGCATGGGAAGGAAAGTGCTAAGCGCAGGTCCAACTTACGTCAAATTACGCACGATCCTTTTATCATAAAATAAAATGCATCCTTGCTCATTTCACCAAGTAACTTCCAGTGGGATGAGCGACGGCTATTGCGCAAGCCAAGCAAACAAACTCGCGCTGATCTCTCATAGGCGTTTAAGTGAACAGCAAAGGCGCTCAGACAAAAAACAATCCACATTACAGAATTCTGGATACTGTAGCTGGATAGGGATGACGCTGCGGATTGCCGAGGGGCCCATGCACGACTCGTAGATCAATTTGTAACTGCGCTCGGCAGCGCGGCCGGTGGGCCCCGCCACTTCTCGGCTGTCAAAATACACTTCTAGGCGTCGCTAACAGAAACCGCCAGGGACCGAAGAGAGGTCCAAGCACAGCACACTAGGTTAAAACGTGAAAAGCGCGAACAGAACGGCTAGCGCTGACGGACGGACACGAAGCGAACGGTTGGAGCGAACAAAATATGGCGGCCAGCGCGGGATCAGCGCGCCGCTCATGGTTGCCAGAGGTACTTTTGTAAACCCTCTGTTGCGCAGTAATAAAAAGACGAACGCTAACAGACTGGAGGCTTCTTTCAAACATTTCCGGGCTCTCATAACAGGTTGCATAGAGAAATGTCCTTTTACCGCATTTTCTTGGCCAATAAGATATGCGCAAGAAACTAAACTGTAAGAAAGAAACAAGCGCCTAATGAATCGGGCCAACAAACGACTAATCTAACAGATATGATGCTGACGGTGCAGATATATGAGAAAAAATAAAGCATCGTATGCAACTAGCTTATAAAGAGGTGGCAAATCGTGGTACGGAGATGCTTAGCTCAAAAATTTTCAACAAACTTGCTTCAAATCCTCATTTCAGGGTGATTGAAATATTCCACTCGATTGAGCACTATTGTATGAAAACATTTTCGTTGGTATGCTAAAAGTGAGCAAACTATTCGTAATAGAACACAGCATGCACAAAATACAACATGAACAGGTTTGGGTGTTGTAAACAAAACAGCTAGGCGCCTCTCCAGGGCGACGACGCGCTTCGCTGCTGGCACAGAGCCGTACATAAATGAGCAGCAGCAGCGCATTGTTCAAGGCTGGTTCAAGTCCTGTCATCAAGGAAACGCTTGCTAAACGGAGGGTACAAAACCGAGACCATCGAACTGCTGAAAAAGCGATTACTACAAAGCCCAAAGGATGACGCGACAATCGCTTAGCCGGCATGACGGCGACAGTTGTAGTTTGTTTCAAAGAGGGCGCTCCGTTCTTTCGTCCATCCAACGGCCACACGTACGCTCGGCTCGACGCTCGGTCACACTGCTCACGGAAAATGCTTCTTTCTTCAAGAAATATTCCATGTAGGTTTTCACATTTTTTCATTCAGATTTCATAAAGCCTTTGTGTATATTTGAGCAAAATATTATTCTTAGATTGAGCATTTTTTAAATTACAAGCGTTGTCCTACATTTCATTGTTGCTGCAGGCTGCGTAAGCCATGTGCTAGGGAGATATGTCTTCTTTTAACATCTTTCTTACGTTGTTAACTTTTCAAAAGTGGTTCTCAAGTGTGCGCGACTTGATCCCGATCATTTTGCAGCTTATTTCAGGTTAAATCATTACTGTTTTGTAGAGTACTAATTTCCTAAACTGCGTGGCATCGTAGCCCTAAAAGCCAACTTCGGATATTCACGGCGCATAGCCGTCGCGTTGCTCGGCCGCTCTGGTTCCCTCGGGCGACCTCGGGCGGAGTAGGTGGAGTCCGGGCAAAAGCATATTTTCTCGTGTCTTGTGCGCGGTGGGCTGAGGACGGCTAAAGCATTGTCGCTCGGCGCTGTCGCCCAGGTTCTAAGTTTTTAGAAAATCGCTCATATGGCCGGAATCAGCTCGCGAGGCAGCCAATCGCAAAAGGTTTTGGGGTACTCCCCTTCGTTGTTTTTATTATTTTTTTTTGCATTCAAAGTTTGTTTTCCTAGTCCGGTATGAGCGAAAATCCCGCAGACGCTCATTTCGTTTGATCCGTGCAGATATGAGCGCATCGGGACGGTTTAGTAAAAGCTTGGTATAGTAGTATTGCAAAACAAAAAAGGCTAGTGTGGCTAGATATTGCTAATTGTCGAAAGTTGCAGAAAAACGCAATCATGTCTGCATCGCAGTATAGTAGCACGCCGCTGTGCTAGGACCTTTTTTTTTTGGGGGGGGGGGGGGGAGCTTGACGCTTTTCAAGAAATTTCATCAGTGTTGCTGTTTAGTGCAAGAAACTGGGTATAGCGTAACTGTACTCATTTACCAAGCAAAGAGACGGCGCTAACAAAGCAGGGCTGAAAACGTGTCTCTGCATGTCGCTGAGGTCCTTCGCTCTGTGCGATGTGCACCAGCGGCAGCGACAGGCGTTGGCGTCGTCATCGCGCGATTCATCGCCAGGGATGGTCGCCTATTTTTTTCTTTCTGTATCGTTGCTTCAGCTGCAATAGATCAGTTGCAAAACATACAAGTCAGCTTCCCTGTGCGGCAGACATTCCTGCACAATGGCGGCATAGACTTTGGGGTAATAGTTGGGTACAGTGCTAGCACATCGCCTGCCGGGTAGGGTAATTCCCGCACCTCTTGCCCATTCGTCACAGTATTATTAGCGTGCGCATTTTTGCCCCACTATTACCCTCTCTGGTTAGTGTCCCTCTTCTAAATTTTCTTTCTTCACCCCTGGGGTGACAGTGCTCCCCCTTTTATTAATGCGTTAAGAATGCCCGAAAACCTTTCTCTGGCCTGTGCGGAGGGAACAGCATCCCAAGCAGCGTGGACTGTGGTAGATGCATGTACTGCACCTATTATCCTTGAATTAGGTTCTGTCGCCACTGTGCACGAATTCCTGCCTCACAGGGAAGCCTACTTGTAGGTTTTGCAACTGGTTTGTTATAGCATGTCCAGCAGCGCCGGAGCCTTACGTGTGAGCGCTGGGTGAGCTCAGGCAATTTCAGTCCCAGGCCGGGTTCGGGTTTGTAGCATGAGGCCCGGGTCGGGCTCAAAATTTATGCCCGTGTGTCGGTTGTGTAGCACACGTGTGGCGCCCGTGCCTACTTGTAATTTTGTTATTCGCGCCGTGACACTTTGCTCCACCATCAAGACTGCATGAAACATCAGTATGCATTTTTCGGTCGTTATGCTAACTGATCGCCCCACCGCCCTGGCACAGCTATGTTATACCATGTGTAACATAGAGTTGCAATTAGTCCATTTTTTGAGACAGCTTTCAATTGAAATTATAGATTAACTAAACAGAGAAGAGCCGTGGTATGCTGTTATCATGTTTTAGAGTCATCGATTTAATTGAGACTTTCTTTCCTTGCATTTAGGGCTCTTTGCTCTATAACACCTGCAGTCCAGCTGCTCCACTTGTATCATCGCACTGCTTTTGCACAAGCAATCATCTGCCATCAAAGGGGTGTTGCCTGAATGTGAGGCAGACAACATTATCAACATTTTAGAGCTGCATAACCTGTCAACAACTGTGGGAGCCTTGTCATGAAACATGCTGTGTGTAAGCAAACATTGCCTCGGTAGGTATGACACATTGCCTTTGTTTTGAATTATATAAAGGCTTTAAATGCTCTCCTGGCTTTTTGCTATATGATTGCATGCTATATGACTTTTTCTGGCTTTTTAGCTCAAGACTTACTTGTTCAGAAGTCTTGCCCACAGTATGCAGAAAATAATATCCTTCATGTCATTGGCAGTGCTTTAATAGCTGGTGCTATATTTCGTTGCTTTATTGCAACAGTATGTGACTATTTCAAGTTGAGGCATGATTGAGTGAACCTGTGGTGTAATAGCACACCAGACATAGCTTGGTGAACTGACGAAGTAGCTGTCATTTGCGTAACACAGAAGTGTAGGTGCTTTAAGTGATGGAATATTTAGCATACTTGATTATGCTTGCATTACAAGGATTCGCAGGAAGCATGTATTGAGGTTGCAGAGAAGAAAGCCATTCAGTATTGCTCAGGTTATTTGCCTTCCACTCTCCCTTTATTACTGCTGCGTGCACTGTATGTAGTGGTTAGAGCGCCCGTCTCGGCTGCGGGAGGTGGTTAGTTCGAAACCCACCGCCGGACACCCACCGGTAAAAATGGGTACAAGCGTCCCCCAGCCTGGCGCTCGGCTTTTCCAGGGGTGTGCGTTTGGGAGAAGCTCCGTAAACCCCGCTGCACGCCCCTCCTCCGCAGTGGGCCCAAACCTTGTTTCGAACCTCGCAGCCTGCAAAGGTGGTTCTGTTTGTCTTGCAAAGGTACTTGCTTTGAGCTTCACCTAAAGTGCTCCCTTAGAGCCTCAGCTGCAGTTACAGACATGCAGTTACTGACTGCTTGTACATTTCTGGTTGCCTAGACTGGCTGTAATATTACTGTAATATTACTGTAATAGATGTAATATTACTTTGATCTCAACCAGGCTATTTGCTTTGCCCA
Source organism: Amblyomma maculatum (assembly GCA_023969395.1). Classification (NCBI taxonomy): domain Eukaryota; kingdom Metazoa; phylum Arthropoda; class Arachnida; order Ixodida; family Ixodidae; genus Amblyomma; species Amblyomma maculatum. The sequence continues at coordinate 16,068 of JAJIZL010044902.1, forward strand.
AAGTGACAATTATAAATAATTCTCTCCCCAAGCCATTGAGATTCGCCATTAGCTCCCAACTCGCCTTATTTGCAGCTGCAATGAATTTATTCTGTAACCTTAGAGCAAGACATTTAAAGATAGATCATCATGAAATACTCGTTCAAAGTTTGTAAATGTTTTGTTTTTGCTATGCTTCTGAGTTCGGAAAACAGAGCAGACTTGCTTACAGTGCAGGAGGGATGGGCTGCAAGACAAAAGGAAATTATTAGTGCAGCTGCTCATTCAGGGGTGCATTGCTTGTGCATTTATTGCTCTTATATATGTGCACCTTTGCCTTCATGCTTGCCAGGGCTTTCCCCATAATGGGTGGCAGTGATCTTGCAGCCTACCTTTCAGGGGGACTGCCCTTTTCCAACTACCTTCCCACAACCAACTCACCTCCTGGGCTTCAAATTTGTCATACTCAAGGACGATTTTCTGTGTTTGATGTTACCAGTGACGCCATTTAGGATATGCAGTGTGCATCATTAGTCCATTAGTTTCATTTTGGGATGTTGTCACCCCTTATATTCCCTACCCATATTTCTTTTTCTACATCCCCTTGTAACTGCCAAACGAAATAAGACGTATAAAACTGCCAAACTCCCGCAGTCTCTGAATGCTATGTCAACAACCAGAAAGCTTTTGCATGTCTTAATAAAAGTAGAAATGATCCCCCGATTATTTTTTTGATTGTCATGTCTAGTCAGATGGTTTAGTGAACTGCCACATGACCAAGCAAATTGCAACAGTAAGTGCACTGAGGAGTCATGCGTTAGAGCAAGCATATGGATCTTGTGTTGCTTAGCTGCTTAACTCCAAATATCCTCCTTTGTCAGACAAGATATTTTTTTAGAAAACTGGTTGGGGAGCCAGAAGAAAGCAGATTGGATTCTTAACAGCATTGCTACATGTTACACGTGCGTTCCACCCCTGTATACATGAACTCGACAGTATTGGGTCGAGTACGTCTGTCGAGTGAAAAATCAGTTGTGGGGTTCATGTATACGCAGTCGGGTCGAGTAAAATAGGCGGCGGAGCGGGTCGCGTTAACTCGCTTGCAGGGGGTAGGTTAATTCGCTTGACCCGCTTATCTAAAGGCGTGTAGACGCGGTCCAGTCAGGGAGTCTAGTTATGGGGAACTCTGGGATATGAAAAAGCCTCTGGAGCGGCGACGAGCGTCACTCGAAATGAATGCTTTTTAGCGCTCATCAACGATAAAAAATAATCGAAGCTCTCGAAAGTAAAAGGCAATGGGATCAAATACGAGTAAGAACTTGCACAATAACTTCGAATCTCGATGCAACGCTCTGCTACGATACTTACTCACTAGAAAGCGAGTTCATGTAGACATCAGCCGGGTCGAGAATGATGACCTTGCTTACTCAACGCTGATTCAACCCGGTGCTGTCGAGTCCATGTAAACAGGGCTATTGTACTTGTAATTTTAGGTGAACTCTCATTTCGTGTATTGCACATTAAATTTGAGTAATATTGGTGCTTTCTTGCGTATGTGCTGTTTTGTTCTGCAAACAATACTATTTCTCCAGACACAATCTTATTTTTAATTTGAGTACAAAATATTGTCCATTTTTGAAAAAAATATTTGTGAGGTTGTCAAGAAATATTTATTTTGAAATATATTCACAAAATAGCAACATTTTATAGATATTGAAATATAAAATGTGTGCGAAACAACTTTTCAGCTCAGGGTTATCTGATTTTTCAAGGAACTTGTGATAGGTGAAAATTAAAAATCACTGTTATGCTAGATGTATCGTTTTTTTATGATCCCATAGTAACATTAAGCATTGTATTTTAAGGTGTGCTTAAGCAATGAAAATAATATTTGGTCTCAGTTATTCAGGCAGATTACTATTCTCTATAGCAACACCTACTATGAATTTGAAGAAATGAGATGCCCGAGCACCGCACCTGGTACCTGGACATAAAATCACCCATGTATGCCTAACTGAAAATACTCTTGCACGTGGAAGGTTGCCGATGGTATGGCCATATGATTAGCTGTGATAAGGAAAAATGCATACCTGGTTGGCTGTTAGCTGATAAGGAAGTACGATATCATTGTACTCAGATCTAGCATAACATTTTCCTGCCTATGCAAAGTAAATTTCTAGTACTTGCTCAATTGCTCATTGCAGGCTTACTGTAATAATTTTAGCGGAACAAGTATGCACTGTATAATTAGGAGAACTTCTTGTTTGGCTTGTTCGTGTTTGTTTATTATAAACTGAAGGCGCCAAAACAATGCACACACACAAGAAAAGAACGGGACAGAGTTCCACTCACAACTGATTTATTGTGCAGAACAAAGTACATATATATCTCACTGCCGGCACATGCGCAAGGAACACATTCAGCTACATAACATTCAGCATCATGTGGTTTAAGATAAGCTATTTTCAAGAAATGCTTTCTCAGAGAAAGAGGCTGTGGTATGAGGCATGGGCTTCTTGAACATATCATATCTTTAACTACATGATGCTGAATGTGTTCCCTGCGCATATGCCGGCAGTGAGATATATATGTTCTTTATTCTGCACAATAAATCAGTTGTGAATGCGCTCTTTCCTGTTTTTCGTTTCTTGTTTGTGTGCATGTTGTTCTGGTGCCTTTAATTTATAATGAGCACTGTATGAAAACTATTCTTTGGTACATTACAAGTAAGGCAATTGTTTATAGTAGAATGCAGCAAGCAATAAAGCTGTGAAAACTAAAGCTGGAACTTGCAATGGTACGGTTATTGTAAACCACACAGGTGGGTCTCATTCTTCACTGATCTTGACAATATTATATGCGTACACAGCCTTGAGAATATCTGCGATGTAGACATCTCCCTCAGTTAGCTGATTGAAGATAGCTTGATTGATTCTGTCAGGGCAATTTTTACTTTATTCTGGCCGCCGTAATGTATGCGTACCTGTAATTGGTGTACTGCAGAAAAATATTATTTAATGTGCTCTTAATTATCATCCAGTTTTACATGCTTAGTAATCCATATTGTCTATTGCAGGAATTTTTAGGGATTTTTTAAAAAGTGAACGTTCTGGAGCCTGAACCGTCATATTTTCAGGAACTGTAATTCTATATGAACACTAAGAATACACCTGAAGTTATCAGTTTGCCGGAAGCAGGTTTTTCCTTCCAAATATCTTTCTTTTGTATCTGGAATGGATATTATTTTACATATATGTTTATCATCCCTACATCATAAGATGCTGCATGCCCTTGCAGGCCCGGAAACCTGTCGCAAAATGCTGTAAAAGAAGAATGCGTGGCAATAGGCCTTCAATATATACAGTAGAACCCCTTTATAGTAAAGCCACTGAGGCCAGCGAAAATATTTACTATATCATGGTCTTTACTGTATGAGTGGTCTGTGATGACATGGTCCTGAAAATGCTGTCTAGTAGTTAAATAGGCACTTGCTGAACACGTCTTGTTGCTTAATAAAAAAAGACCTAAATACCTTCCATCTCGCTTTTATCATCTCTTTGTGTGGTTTTTTTCATTGTAAAATTTCTCTACATCTTGTGGAAGTACCTTTGAAGCATGAAGATGTGATTACGAATGCAACCAAGTTCGATTTCATGTAAAAACTAAAGCCTTGCATGAACATGGTGTCCCTTTTTGCTATTTCTGTCTTTTAAAAGGCAATAAATGATAAATTCGAATGGCATTCAAGTGCTGTTAGATCATACTCGCTGCACCTCCACTTTCTACCACCACTGTCTCATGATTTGTACTGCACATTGCAGTGAATGTTGACCCATTTCTTTCCCTTCCCTATTTTTTGCAGCACTTTTACTCCTTTACTTTCTGAATGGAACACGCCGCCTCCTTGCTATGCTTGTAGACCACTTTACATTTTTTTTTTCGTGCTGCGCGCTTTCCCTCACGACTCCAAGGCTTCTGTAAATTAGGCTTCTTCTGACTGCTGCTACGGCTAGTAGTAAAGCCACCTGAAGGAACACTCGGGGTTATTATTCTGTTGTGAAATACAAAACGTCTTGGCCTCGCGACTCTAGGTAGTGGGCGGGAGTCGTCGCCATGGCCAGAAGCACTTTAACAGATTTTTACCAAAAAACATCTTTACTATAAAGGGGGAAAATGTACAGTTGCCTATGGAAGATGAACTGGGACTTCAGTTTCACTTTACTATATCAAGTGTTTACTATAACCGAGTTTACTATAGCGGGGTTCTGTATTTTGTACTCAGTCTTATAGAGCACCCAGACTTCAACTATTTGTTTGGATAACTGTTGAGAAGGTGAGTTTAGAGCTTATGGTGATCTATGCTTGTCTTCTGTGCAGATGTCATTTGTAAGATCCACGGGCTGTTACGTTTCTCCACCGACAAGTGGGAGAGCTGACGCGGCCACCGCATAGCAACAGGCAGAACCGCGAGCGGATC